>JAAEAF010002430.1:0-40352 GCA_011037195.1 Triatoma infestans | reverse complement strand
AAGTGTACTGAATTTTTGTAGGTTACAAAAATTTTTATGTGAACAAAAAAATTACCTGGTTACATTAGTACATATGTAAGCTATTTTTCGACATAGTCACCATTCCTATCAATGCAGATGGTGAACCGGGGTATTAATTTTTTGATGCCTTCCTCGAAGTAGTTTCCCGCCAACACCTTCGTCCACTTCTCCACCTCCCCCTTCACCTCCTCGTCGGTTGAAAACCTTTTTCCACCCATGTGCATCTTCAGGGAGGTAAAGAGATAGTAATCTGAAGGTGCTAGGTCAGGGAAATGCGCGGGTTGGTTCAGGACATCCCATTTAAACGAGGCAAGCAGTTCCTTCGTGGCGTTGGCCGTGTGTGGTCTGGCATTGTCGTGCAGCAGGCAGACTCCCTTTGTCAGCATGCCTCTCCTTTTGTTCTGAATCGCCCTCCGCAATTTTTTTAGGGTCTCACAGTATCTTGCAGAGTTGATGGTCTCCCCTTGAGGCATATATTCAATTAAAATTATGTCTTGACAGTCCCAAAACACGGATACCATGATTTTCTTGGCTGAAATTGTGGTTTTGAACTTTTTGGCGGAGGGTGAAGAGGTGTGACGCCACTGTTGAGACTGCCTTTTGGTTTCAGGTGTGTAGTGTGCAACCCAAGTTTCATCTCCAGTAATGATGGAGCGGAGAAATTCATCTCCATGGAGTTTGTAGCGTCTCAAAAACTCTTGAATCTCTAGCGTATTTCACACTTGGCGGGAGATTGGATTGACATTTTCCACGAAACGTATTGTCGCGTCGACAGTTCTCAACGTAGTGACCTCGAAACGGTCTCGTTGCGGAAGGGAGGAATCAGGCTACACGACAGTGTAGCCAACACGTCGAAAACAAAATCCTTCCGGCCGTGAGAGCCTCAGTACACTTACTTACTGGACATGCCTCGTATTTTATACGCGTGTAGTTAGCATTTAAAGTTTCAAATAAAAACGTAATAATCGTTTTCGAGAATCATTCAAATAACTAAATCAAACTTATTTCGTAAAGTAACACTTTCGGTTAACTGATTTTCTTCAAATATGAAATTCTAGCAATGCTCCTCTTAATGCACCATTCACGTGGTAGCATCATTCATTCTACTGAAGTTACCTTAGAAGGGATGCTGCTCCACCAAAGAATCCTCGAATCATCCATTTTTCTGGAAAAAATGTCTCAGTTAAAAACGACAGGGAAGGGAATCCAGTCCAACGGGTCCAGTGGTTAGCGTACTGGATTCCCACGCGGAGGACCCGGGTTCGAGTCCAGCTGTGCTACCCTTAAATTTTTTTCTTCCTAGGAGCGTCTACAGCTCACTGTCCGGTGATAGACAGTGTTGTCAGTAACGAGTGAACACTGACCGGAGGCCTTCCAGTGCACTGAGAAAGCTCCGGGCGCCAATGACCATAGATGTTGACGCGCCTTAGATTAAAAAAAAAAAATCGGGTGTGAAACACTCACACAACTTTTTCTTACTCCAGTGTCTCAAAATCATAATTGACAAATTTTATAGTTAGTGTACCAACTTTAAACTGAAAAAAACTGTCCAGTAAAAGCGCACTTCCGGTTTACTAATTTTCTTGAAACTCGGAATTTTGGTCATCATCTATTTATTTCTGATTAATTTTGTTTGGATGACAGAATTGTATAATCAACTATGATAGCACTTTAGAGGAAAACATAACCCCTCTGCTCCGCCAAAAGTGCCCTTAAATGAATTTTCCCAGAGAAATGTTTTAAATAAAAGTTGTAGATCTTTGTATGTTTAGTTTATATACGAAGCTTCAAAAAAATCGTCGGAGACATTTTTAGAGAATATCACGAAAAAGTGAAAAGAATTATTTAGTAATGCAAACGCACTTCCGATTCTTGACCTAAAGATAGCGGCAGGGTGGAACCACTAGTTATAATTTTTAGATTTATAATTTAAAAATTATATCATTTTCTTCTTGTTATCACATTGCTATGACATTACAGTTATTTCAAACATGTGTTCCAGCTGACCATAACTCCCTTTGACCTAGTTATAGTTTTAGTTTTAAAATACAATTAAAAAGTATTTTATACAATATAAAAAGGTCAGTGTATAAACTGAATTTGCTCTGTGCAAGTCTGTTGTTATCGCACTGTCTGACAACGCATCCTGAAGATGGGCGAACGCCCGAAACCGGTCGATGACCACAAAATGAAACAGGCTACCACGGAAAATGTCTCTAATGCTTTCCAGTTCTGCGGAACCACCACCACAACAACTATTTTATTTTTCTACTCTTTTTTTGTATTTTATTTACCTTATTATTAATGTTCATTGATCACAACAATTGATCAAAAATCAACCTCCGGCAGACGGATGTACTTGTCTTCTTTTTTTTCTTTTTTTACATATGTCAAATTGTATCTGTTTTTTTTTTTTTAAATAAACAAAATATTATTATTATTATTAACTCAATTTCAAAAAATTTAGCACGTTACAATACTTCCAATACTAGGAGTAGGAGTAGAAGTAACATCTAAGTTAGACAGTATTGTATCTAAATGGTTAAACAAAAACAGTAGATAATGGAGTGAATCATTAGGAGAGCTGGTAGAAAGAAAGACAAGCATGGTATGAGGCTGCCTGAGCATTGTGGTAGAGGTAATACAGAGAGGGAGAACTGAAACGATTGCAATGAGTAGAAGGGAACCCAGCAACCGGCAACCAGAGGGGTGAGAACAAGTGGGCTATGTTTACCACGGCATTCTTTTACACCCTCATATACAGGATAGGCTTTCTTTCTATCTTTATTAGCGGTCTTTTTTTTTTTTTTTACTTTTGTTTAAGATGGTATCATCCAAAAATTTTCATTCAGTTCATTAGAAATTTTTTCCATAGCAACGAAATCAAGAAGTAGGTAATAACAATACAAAAAATATTGGGGTGAAACACTCGCACAACTTTCTCTCACTCCGGTTTTCAAAATGTTATAGTTTGTGTACCAAATATTACGAAATACGTCGAAAATTGACAAAACTGTTCAATGAATGCAAACTTCCATTTACTAATTTTCTTAGAATTTGGAATTTTGGCCATATTTATTTCTAATTAATTTTGTTTTGATGATAGAATTGTATAATCAACTATGATATCACTTTAGAGGAAGCTGTAACCCCACCCCTTCCCTAAAAGTGCCCTTAAATGAATTTTCCCATAGAAATGTTTCAAATAAATGATGTAGATCATTGCATGTTTAGTTTATATAAACAGTTTCAAGAAAATCGTCGGAGCCATTTTTGAGAAAATCGCGAAAAAGTGAAAAAATTATTTAGTAAAGTGTTAAAACAAACGCACTTGCGGTTATCCGATTTTTTTTTAAACTCGGAATTTCAACAACATATTTAATTGTAATTAACATTATTTTGATGACAGAATTGTCTAATAAACTGAAATAGCAGTTAAAATGAAAACCTAACCCCACCTCTCCCCCAGAAGTGCTCTTAAATGAATTTTCCCGGAGAAATGTTTAAAATAAAAGTTGTAGCTCTTTGTATGTGTGGTTGATATACAAGTTTGAAGAAAATCGTCGGAGACATTTTTGAGAAAATCGCAACAAGGAAAATAAAAACAACTTGTAAAGTGGTACTTCCGGTTGAGGAATTTTAACAGATAACGCACCGTCAGATCCTATGGTCAACTTTCTACGGTTTTTCGTTTTTGAGTTATGCTGTTCACATACACAGACACACACAACCGAGCAGCTAGGGAATGAACTACAGTTTTCATTGAAAAATATATGTTTTGAGGTCTCGTGAGTATGAAAAAGTTTGAAGCGATTGGGCTGTACGTATGTGTGAAACCAAATACCTCAAAAATGAAAAATCGTCAGTTTTTACGTCGATCAGCGATCAGATGAACGTGAGGCCATCGACGCTTCAGTCTTCGTGAAGGATTAGCAGGAAGTGTTATCTGTGACATGTGCGGATCAATGGGTTGTAATGCTAGGGGGAGTTTGGAATGGAATTTAATATATTGGGACTTGGCGAGATCAAGGAGAAATGGGAGTTTTAGGACACTGTGGAGAGTGTGGTTGCTGACATAAAAAGGAGCATCGACTATTGTGCAGAGGATTTTTGATTGGAGGGATTGGATACGGTGAAGATTGGAACGCTTTGCTGATCCGTACAGTTCGAGTCCGTATGTCCAGAGTTTGTTTTGTTCGAAAGAGTTGTTTCAATCGTCTGTCGAATAGCCTTTTGATCATTCGGTATCGGAAGTTAAGTTCTTGTCGCTTAGGTAGAGTATGTGGGTTCCAGGTGAGGCATTTATCAACGTGCAGGCCGAAATATCGCACTTCATTTGCCGAAGGAATAGGAATACGGTTTAGGTATCTTCAGGGGGACTATTTTGCGATTCAAAGTGAATGGTATGTATCTGGATTTGCTCTCGTTGATCTTTATTCTCCATTTGCGCAACTAGGGTTCGAGGATTTGAAGATGTGATTGAAGGGACCAGCTGGCTATTACACAGTCCATATTTTGGGAGTGGATTGCCGTATCGTCGGCGAAGGAATAAAGAGTTGTAGAATAAAGAGTAGGATTGAGAGGAATGTCTTTCGTATATACTGTGTAGAGGAGGGCAGAAAATATGCTCCCTTGAGGAACTCCAACGCGGATAGGATGAATTGAAGAGGAAGAAGAACTGCATAACTTGGAAGGAGCGATCTGATAGATAGGATCCTAGGATTAAGTGTTAGGAGGATTGTCTTGAAGTTTAGCATAAGGCCTTGATGCCAAATTTTATCAAAGGCTTGGAAAATGACCAAGAAAATTCCTGAGCAGTATTGCTTCAGCTCAAGGAATGTGGCTATGGTGTCCACAACTCCATGAGCCTTGTGAATTGTGGAGTGGCAATTTCGGAATCCGACCTGATAGTCAGGAATAGTGGGGGCTTGATGATAGAATGTTTTGAAGGCGTTTTCTTTAAACTAAAATTTATAAATTCATAATGCCTATCACTTTTATTTGAAACATTTATCTGAGAAAAATTGATTTTTAGAGGTTCTAGGGGGGGCCAGTAACTCTAAGCTTCCCTTTAAAGTACGATTTCATCGCCAGAATTCCCAAATTTGATGGTAATCTTCTGTTAAACGGAATTGCAACTCTACAGAATTAGTGTTTGAGTTATTTGGAAATGTTAACTGCAGAGATGAGAAACAATTCACTTTTCCAAAAAAAACTGTTACGTGTTTCGGGGATCAGTTAGTTAGGTTTAAATTTAGGCTGCTTCTTCACTCTACAAGCTTCGTACTGAGATAGAGTGCACCTACAATGTCCACTTAGGTAGGTTCATATGCATAATCTCTACCTGATTTTTTTTAAGACCAGTCCGACTTAACATTTAAGAATAATGTAATTTTAAAGAAAATGTGTTGAATAAAAGTTAATTCATTGAACAATGAAGTCCGAGTGAGTGTTCCATACTTGATTATTTTTTTTTTTTTTATAATCAATTAGAAGGGAAAACGTTGCTACACTATGCTTCTGTTTGCAGCAGCTGAAGAAATATATAACGCTCCATAAAGATGAACTACTAATTCAATAATCAACTGGAACTTTACGCCAATAAAATTTCTTTCCCAGCTGATTATTATGAAGGTCAAGGCAAGCGTAACAAATGATTTTTGTTCGATAACTGAAAAGGAGAAAATATTATATAAAAGCTAAGTGAGCCTAAAGTATATAATTTTTGTGCTATAAACTTCCGGTTAACAATCCGTATTCTTCAACAATATTAAGTGCACTTTTCACGGCTATTTCTTATGAAATACTATTTGAAGTGATAAATTGTTTTATTGTTTAATAAATTAAAAAATAATTATCTTTTTTTTGAAATCGGATAATTATGTGATAATTATTAAATCAAATCAGTACCCATAATGGTATCCAAATCATTAAGATTCGTGAGGATCCGAAGAACCATGGATTTCAATTATTACTTAATCCCTACCTAGGACATACTAGGGAGGAAGAAATCCATAAATATAGAGGCGACTTAGGCCTACAAGAACTGTTATCGATACCAGTCAGTCAACATCATTCATTCTAAGTACTTACTAATACTCAGCCAGTCTGTCTCTCTCTTAATTATTCTCTCGCTACCTTATTCTCAATATCTTACAAGCAGGGTAAAGTCCTTGCAGTTTGTGTTTTTAGTTCATTGTATCAGTATTCAGTACATCTAACCAGAATTTCTTACTCTCCTAAATTATCTTAAACAAGAGAATACGAATCTTAATGATTCTAATGATTCAGATCCCATTACATAATTATAATATATTTGATATAATAATCCTCGTGGACTTTTCTTCTCTCATAGTTTTGAGAGAGTGTTTTCTTTTTTTCTTTTTTATAAGACGGTTCAATATTTGTGGTGCATTGGACCGCAATCTCAGTGCATTTTCGCCCTCTGGGTAGTGTACTCCAGTTAAAGATATACTGCCCTTCACAGATAATGAGCCGCAGAGGTTTCTAGTAGAGAGAATAAAAGGGCACCACTACCTGGACTTAAACTCTCCACGGGATCTATATGTTCCAATCCAGCACTCCTGTAAGAGATGTGATGGCATATCACTCGTCAGATTACTTCCCGAATATCCGCAAGTAACGCCAAGATCATATCTTCAAACGAAGCCAACGAAGGGTTGGAGATGAAATATCGTCCTGCTTCCCCTAATATAGGTGTCTATATTGAAGGAAAAAAGGAGTGGATGCCCCATTCTATCACCGTCTTCAAGAGCGAAGACAATAATCATCCAGTGTACATATAAACTCCCAGTTTACTCTTACAGTCTACACTTGCCTATCTCTCAGTCTAAATCTCATTTAGTTTTCTCTCCCCGACTCTTAATCTCTTAATTAAGTCAAATCCTTAGAATGATAACGATATATATATATTAATTATAGTGCAGTAGTAATAACATTTACCCTGAAATTCCCACTACAAAGAGTATTAATTATTTTTTTTGTGCGGATTGAAATAATTCTCGAAACACTGCACAGAGAGTAAAAAACGTTTTAAAGCCTAAAAAAACAAAAGAAAGATGGGAAAAGTGAAGTTTCATAAAAATTAAATTGAATACAATAAATTGGAAAAAAAAAAAATGGAAGAAAATTGCCAGAAGCACAAAAGTAATTAAAAAAAAAAAATACGCGGCCATTTCTATGAAATATATTTATGAAAGACTGTTTTAATAAAATAAAAAACGAATAAAAGGTAAAACTAAAAAAAAATATATATTGAAGTCAAACACCAAGGTTAAATCTAATTAAAAAAAATTTTTTAAAATAGATAACTGTACTGCTGCTCCGCTTTTTTTATTTATTTATTTCACAGAATTAAACGAGAAAGGTAAAAACTAAATATGGACACATCTCTGTGAAGTTGGTTATTGAAGGTTTCAAAATTTATTTTATAAATTAATTACAGAATGCATCAAGTGGATGTGATGATGATGATGATGATGATGTAGAAAGGGTGAACGGTATCTAAATATAATGTACACACACACACACACACTTATGTATATATAGAGCCCTAGTGAGTAAATTACTTCCACTCTGATGAAGATCAAAGTAATCGAACAGAAAGGGTCCACCTTCTAATCTATACCATTCTCCATTTACTTAGCATTTTTTTTTGTTTTGTTTCGGGAAGGTTCAAAAATAAAAATATTTCGCCATGATATTGATTTTTTTTTTTATTCTTTTACTAATCGATTATATAAATAAGAGAAGTGAGCAATTAAAATTTAAGCTAATTAATATTTGATTTAATAGGCTATCCTACTATCATAAACCAGTGCATGAGACTCAGCACGTGATAGCGTGTTGGATTTAAAATGCCCGCGTTTGAGCCGTTAGATTTTCTCGCCTTATAAGTCCTTAAAGTTCACACACTGTCCGTTATGGATAGTGTTGAGTGTAACGAGAAAAACAACATTGCCCCAGAGCCTGGGCAGTGTACTGAGAAGGCTCCTAACTTTGGGCTAGCTATATGGAGGGGCTATGGATAGCGTAGGACTTAATCCTTCCCACAGATAATAAAAAACTCTTTTCTAAAACACTCACGGTTTTTTTTTCTTACACAATGTATTCCAAACATTTAGTCGCGCCTGTATTACAATAAATAAAGTGAATGGGATTATACTTGTTTTCCTAAAAGCGCCCTCTGTCTCCAAACCTTGAATACCAATATGAAATTCAATCCAAAACAGCCCTAAAATCAATTGTTACAAGAAAACATTCAAATTAAAAATGATATGTTTATATCATAACATAATGAGCATTTCAAGTTTAAAGAAAATCGTTAGGTTTTTTCCGAAAAAATTTAAAAAAAAAAAATAAAAAATTCAATACTTATACTCTAGTCACACAGCTCCGATTGATGGATTTTGACCCGTAACCACCGTCTCAAGATATGATGGCGGTACCTAAAGGATTATCAGTTTTAAGGTTACTTCAATTTTTCCTTTTTGAGATCTTTTCTTTGGACACACACATACACACATACACACACACACACACACACACACACACACACACAAATAGGCTAAAAGCATTTTTTCGTTCTCATGACACCTCACAACATGCATTTCCTTGTTAATATTCTTTTTCGTAAATTTGGAATATTTCCTCGTAGAGCAGTCATGGAATCAAAGTATTGAATGGAATCTCACATCAAACGATTCTATTACATCATGTAATGTGATAACAAGAAGGAGTGATAACAGAAATATATAATTTTTATAATTAAAAATTATAACTAGTGGTGCCAGCCAGACGCTATTATTCAATACAATAGCTGCGGTCAGTGCACGGTCAAAGGACCGCCCGCCAAAGACACACCGCTTTCACAAGGGTCAACAAATCACTCAAAAGACCGACCACCTGGCTACAGTCCTTTGATAACCGCCAACACCTGTTCAAGACCTAGGGTCAACACACGGCAAGAGATGTTTGAGTGTGACCCGTAATTACAAGACTTGTCAATGTGTGGTGATGGCAATATAAGGTCTCTCTCTACAGGAAGTGGGGAGGATTATTCTTCAGTATTTCATCAGCGTAACATCAAGATTCTACCAGTGACATAATTCATACATCGGAGCGCGTCCCTATCTAAGTATTTAAACATATATTATTTATCAATCATTATAGTTGGTGCATTCTAGTTACAATTTAAATCATTTTAAATTAATTGTAGTTTATCTTTTCAAATGTTTAAATTATTGTTAAAATATACATATATCTATTTTCGTAAATTCGTAATTCATATTCCGAATAACAACTCTCTAAAATCTCTAACTAACTCCAAACTATTCATCACATCACAACACCTCAACAAGACATCTGAACCCATTACAGTATAGAGCTGCACACACGAAAGAAATTGTGCCCTAATATTCCCATAATAGGCACAAGACATCATTAAGTTATAAGCATCATTTAGAATAAGGTAAGAAAAAAAAAAGGTAAAGAATCAATAAGAAATTATAAAACATCAGCCTTTCTAGTCTGTATAACTTCTAGAAGTTAGTTTTTAAATAAATCAGAAAGTGAAAACTGGAAACACCCATTTTTATTTTGTTACAATCACAAATTAATGTGTAAAATATCTTAATATAATGGTAAACTATTATTTTATATAATTATACTCGTAAAATATTTTTTTAATGGCGAAATTTACACTTGTGATTCTGAAATGCCATGTAATTTTGTTGTAATTTAAAGGCAGCCGATCTTTCACATATTTTTTGTTAGCTTGTCCAATATTCGATTTTTTTTCAAGAGAAAAATATATATATTTTTTTTTAATTTATTAATTTATTTTGCAACTGTATACAATGTACAACAAGCAAAAGTGATGAGTGCGTAATTTGTGTACATATATATATATATTTGTCAATACATATGTACATGTTGCTTGAGAGATAGGAACGACGAGCATCCAGTGATGGTAGCCGTTAGTTTGCCACTATGGCAAGCTTACACAGCAGCTACCCTAGTAGGTCGACGTTATAAGTTAAGATGGTCGCGTGGCCACCGCCGCTTCAGCCTGCGTTTAGGATTTTTGGGCAGTGTTCTGGTGGACATATTCTGGATCAGAGGATTATGGTGACAATTTAGTTTGGAGTAAAATTTTGTGCAACGAAATAGGGCTAGCTCTGAGATGAATGGAATGTTAAGGTCGGAGTGGATTGTGTAGTTGGAGACGTAGAAGGGAGCATCAACTACTGTTCTTAGGATCTTATATTGTAGAGTTTGAAGTTGGTTAAGGTTGTATTGTTTTGTAGTGCCGTAGAGTTCTATGCCGTATGTCCAAATGGGGGCTAAAAGAGCAGTGTATAGCATTTTCTTGTTCGTTAAAGTCAGTCTTGAACGTTTGTCAAGTAGTCTTTTTAGCATTTTATACCTTAAGTTGCAGTCAATTCGTTTCAGTCTGGTATGGGGGTTCCATGTTAGTCGTTTGTCAAGAAATAATCCGAGATCCGTACTTGGTTCGCAATGCGAAGGATAATATTGTTAAAGTAAAGAGGAGGAAGAGTTTTTTTTGTTTAAGATGAATACTATGAGTTTGCATTTAAGTTCGCTTGCTTTGGTCCTCCCCTGCCGGAGCGAAGGTTCAAGAATATGAAGATGAGATTGTAGAGCACGAGTTGCCATGACGGGATCCACATGAGGAAAAAGAATTGCAGTATCGTCGGCAAATGTAAAAGTAATTGTATCTGGATGAGTTGGTAAGTCAGCTGCAAAGACAGTATATAGTAGAGGTGAAAGAATGCTCCCTTGAGGAACTCCTGCTAGAACTGCATAAATAACAGATGATGATGAAAGAGAAAGATTTAAACCAAATACACTGATCCCAAATCTGAACGAAATTGATAATTTAAAAAAATTAATAACAGTAAATGATTTAGATAAATTTAATAATATTATAACTATTCTGTTATTACAGCGTTCAAAATTAGAAATTTAATTTTTAGTTCGACACAGTAAGTTTATTTAGAATTAGAATGTTTACAAATCTTTGTTTAGTTTAAACTTTGTTTTTATAAAAGTGTGAATGTATTTGTTTACTTATTTATTTATTTATTTTTAATATAGTGAGAATAAATTATTTTAAATACGAACATTAAATCTGAAAACAAATTTTGTTTCGGTTTTCTTGGATATCGAATTATAAATTGTATTCCTTATTTATTTACTAATTTTTTTTATATAATCTAATTTTCTCATATTATTTAGTTTTTTGTCTTTTGTTTGTTCTTAGTTCATTTTAATCTTCTTTCCCTATCTCTCCATATTAATATATATATATATATCATATATTGCGTTAATAATTATAAATATTAATTGTGAGATGTTAAAGAATACTTAAAAATTACATAGAAAAAGTATGTTTTAAGTAGAAGCTTACAACTGAATATACTAAATAGAGCCCAACACTTCTCTGTGTAAATCTAGTTTTTTTTTCTTATCGTATTTAAATTTGAGCATATATGTCAGGGAATGTATATGCTTCCTTGCATTCCTGGACACGTTGAAATGATTGAATGAATGTTGTATTAAAATTTGCATTTTATTTTAGGAGGAGCTAATTCCTATTTCTAGGATTTAGAAATCATAGAAATAGGAATTAGCTCAGATAATTTGGATTAGCTATGGCAGGGTTAAAGACGAGTTGAATGCAAGGTGTGCGGCATCTGGAAGGTTGTTCCAAGCCATCAACCAAAAATTCATTAGCAAAAGAGAGGTCTCTAAGCGAACGAAGCTAAGGATTTTTAATTCAATATACCTCCCAACCCTCACATATGGTTGTGAATCTTGGGCCTCACGAAAAGCTGCGAAAGCCGTCTACAAGCGGCGGAAATGAGATACCTCCGCAGAGTGGAGGTTAAGACAAGAAGGGACCGAGTCAGGAACGCTACTATTAGAAGTAATCTGGGTTGTGAAGCGATTGTGGAGCGAATCAGGCGCACCCAACTAAGATGGTTTGGGCATATTATAAGGATGGAACATGAACGGCATCCTAAACGAGCCTATGAAGCCAAGTGTACTGGTAAGAGACCAAGAGGAAGAAGAAGAATCACCTGGCTAGATAATATTACAGAATGCCTAGGGGAAACTGGCACGACAGTAGACAGGGCTAAATCAATGGCCAGAGATAGAGACGGATGGCGATTCTTTTGCAAATCCTCTACACTGCAAGGTAGAAGAGTAAGAGAATAATTAAGTAAGTAAGTAAGAAATACGAATCACGATGAGTATTTGACGTCTTCAAGTTTTATACGATACTGGGACGCTGAATAAAAATTGATTTTTGATAAGCTGAATTGTATTTTTGGCTTTGCTAAACTTTCCTTACAATTTTTGAATAAAAATAAATAAAAAGTAATTCTTTTCTTGGTAATTCTATTCTCTGTGTTTCAAATTATTCTCTATGATTTCATGAACAATTTGCTAATAGAGATTCATCATCATTCAACGTTCCACATAATGATTTGGTTGATAATTTCAATAGAAATAAAATGGCACGCCATTTGAAGAATAATTAGAAAGTCATGTAAATATTTACACTTGATTATTCATTTTGGAGTTCTGTTTTACAGGCTCATTTACCTTGCTGGTTTTTAAAAAGCTACTTGATTGCGACTATTTTGGGACATATTAAGTAGCGCTTTTAATTAATCTTAACAAAACTAGAGAAGTAAAACTTAGTTTAGTTTTAGTTATTTGAATCTTGGCTAACCAGAAATCTAAAATTAGAATGAACATGAATAAAATCAATATTATAGGAGTCAGCTTGAATAAAAAAACTCATCTTCTCCAGTACCTTTATACCATCCCTGCAGACCATGATCGTTACTTGGAATGCCCATTCTATACTCAAATGAACTTATATTTAACCAAGGTTTCGGAACATTTTTTTTTTCCTCGACTTCTTGACAAACGCTTCAGAGACTAATATATACCATACTGTTTGCACCAATTTTGAAATAATATAATATAACGGAGCAAATGGAGCAAAAGGAAACAATCTCACAACAGAAACAATCCAAATCTAAGATCCCGTGTCGTATTGTTGATACTCTATTTTTAAGTCTCGAACAAAACCATCCATACTGTACCTCAAGACTCCATTCATCCACCTCCTAGTAAAATCCATGTAAACTTAAATTCCATACTAATCTCTATCTTCATCCCTCTAATACTTGTTCATATTTTCTCTTCAAATTCATTTCTGAGTAATCGTCTATGACTTTACTGAAACGTTGGCCCCGTGATCCTTTGGGCATCTAATGGTAGTTACCGATGAATAGCCATGCATTATTTTTATTATCACATTTTATTAGTTATGTGTTGTAAAATTCTAAATAAAATAAAGATACATATTTATATAAATATATTTAAAGGGATAGATATAGTGCATACATAACTAATCTTTCGCTAAAACATATTTTACTGGACACCCCTCAAAACAGATATTTTCATAAAAACCTTGAAATATCATTGGTGATATTGTAGTAGGTGTTGAAGTAGTAGTAGTAGCTTATGTAGCACGACCGGTTTAGTAAAGGGCCTGTGTGTATGTTCAAAGAGAAGAGAAGTAACAAGAAATAATTAAGAAAATACTGGTAGATTAAATTAAATATATTATCTTTAAAGAAATTTAAATGCTTTTCATAACACAGCAATTATGTTTATAAATCAATTATTTATATAGATTAAGTGCAAAACTCTTATGTTTTAACTTATAACTGGCACTCATGTTTACTGGAACAAGTATTCTGGTTACATGTCTAGTTCAGACTGTCCTGAAAGACTGCCTTCTAATTGTTAGTGCAAATCTTTTCAAATAATGCTGTAATGTCTGGAGGAAGTGTATTGTCTTATCCTAACTGTTACTTGTCCCTTTGTCTCTTCACTACCATTGCCCTAAATTATAGTACCTGGCTCTTTCCCCTTCATAAAATACACTATTTGAACTAGCTAAAATTCATAAAATTATTTTACTCAACTCAAAATTCTTATTTTCTTTCATTTCTTTCTTCCACTACAACCTCAATTTCGAGAATTTGACACGGTCGCAACACTTCCTCTTACATTAGTAAGAGAAATAAAAAAATTCTGGTGTGAAACACTCACATAACTTTCTCTTACTCTAGTTCTCAAAATTATAATTCACAAATTTTATAATTTGTGTACCAAATTTAATGAAATTCGTCGAAAACTGAAAAAAACTGTCCAATAAAAGCGCACTTCCGTTTACTAATTTTCTTGAAACTCGGAATTTTGGCCATCTGTTTATTTCTGATTAATTTTGTTTGGATGATAGAATTGTATAATCAACTATAATAGCATTTTAGAGAAAAACATAACCCCCTCCTTTAAAGTGCCTTTAAATGAATTTTCCCAGAGAAACTTTTTAAACAAAAGTTGTAGATCTTTGTATGTTTAGTTTATATAAGAAGTTTCAAGAAAATCGTCGGGGCCATTTTTTGAGAAAATCGCAAAAACGTAAAAAAAACTACTAGTTAAGTGGTACTTCTGGTTAGGAATTTTGACAAATGAACCTCTGTCGGATCCCATGGTGATAACTAAACGGAATATCAAGTTTGACTTTCTACGTTTTTTCGTTTTTGAGCTATGCTGTTCACATGCACACACACACACACACACACACACACACAGACCATTTGCTAAATCACTTTTTTGAACTCAGGGGATCTCAAAACGGATATTTCCGGTGAAAACTCAATATCGAAAATTTGACACGATTACAATACTTCCTCTTACTAGGAGTAAGAGAAAGTAAAAAAATAATGGAATGAATAATGGATTACAGTCATTGCATTCATCATTTCGGTATTATTAACATGATATATTTACTAGATATCTACTAAACTGTTGGTGGTGAAACTAGCAATAACAATAAATCCAACTGAATAATCCCTAAAAGATGACTAACATATGGACAATGGGAGACACAAGAGGGCGTGACTAATACAAACTCTATCCCTACTCTAGTTTTGCCACCCTTTTTTTTTATGTTCTAGATATCACCACTAGATCCCTCTAATCCTATAGGATCATGCATATATTGCCTAAAGGCTTAAGGCTTCTTCAATCCAGTTTTCATATAACTAATATAATATATCAATGAATTCAGAAATGAGGGTTACCCGTCCTTTTTTTTTTTTTTTTTTTTTTTTACCAAAATTACGCGCAGAACTTCAACGTTAGAATTGCGTTATTATTATACATATATATTATTATATTAATTTCGCATAAAAAAAGTCATACCAATGAAGACAAACATCCAGCTTTAATTAAAACTTATAACGGCCGGCCTGAAAAAAATATAAGGCGCTCAAAGGCGCTAATGACCACGGCTGTCGATCGATGCACCATGAAAGAAAATTCTCGACGGCGTAATTTGTTTGGTTAGATGTGTGTGTTGTAGTAGTGTAGCACGAGCGGTATTGTAAGGGCTTATGTGTGAATATGTTTAAGAGAAGAGAGAAGTATAAAGAAGTAAGAATAAATATATTATCTCTAAATGAATTTAAATAATAAGCTTATAAATATATAAAAATTCTTGTACTTAAATATTCTTTAAACATAAATGTTCAAATTAAACACTTATTGGCACACACAATTAAAATGAGAGAGTGATTTTCTGAATGCGATGAATGTTACTGGTTGAATGCTGAAATTAGACTGATGAAATAATGCTCGCAGTTCTGGAGGGAGTGTAGAAAAAGGTCTTTCTAACGGTGTCTTGTACCTGGGTCCTTTGTCTAGGGATAACATTGACCTAAGTTTAGTAGTCGATAATAATAATAATTCTTGATTCAAAATTATATACAAATATAATACACACATTTACATAGGAGTGCCAGTATACACTATTACCTCCAGCAGAATTTGTAAAATATATTGATTTGTTTGTATTAGTTGAAATTAGGGAAATGATATAAAAAACCCTAGCATTTATATACATAATGTTTAAATCAAGGAGTGTTTAACCCTCCTATGTCTGTACTCACAGCTCAAGTCATAGTCCCCTATCTGTCTGCACAGGTTATTGTGACTTGCTTCACACCTGCTAAAGAATTTTAATGCGACCTTTCTAATGTGGTGTTCAATATAGTCCATTTTCATGTTTAGGTGGAGATGTGTAATACGGGTATAGCGAGGGGAGAATGTCACCAACCTTAGAAACTTGTTTTGTATTATTTGTAGCAAGGCGATGTTGGATCGACAGGTCAGGGTTCCAAGAAGGGCAAGCATATAGTAGCACAGGTCTTACTACTACTTGTAGAGTAGAAGCTTATTCTCTGGCGAGAGTTTAGAACCCTGACAGAGCATTGGGAATAGCACACGGATAGCTGCTTTGCCCCTATTGACTCTATCCTTTATGTGTGCGGCAAAAGTCAGCTTCCTATCAAGTATTACTCCAAGGTACTTAACAGTAGCAGACAAAGGCACAGTCTGTCCCCTAAAGCCAACATGTCGATACAATACCGGCCTGCGTTTTGAAGAAAGAATAGCCATAGTTTTCTCGGGATTTATTTTAATTTTCCATTTATTGCAAAATCTTTCAATAACTAATATTGCATTAGAAAGTCTATTTACTATTGTATCTAGTCGCCAGGATGAAGCATAGATAGCGAGATCATCTGCGTACAGGGCCATTTTGACATCCTTAGATACTGGTAGCGAATTAAAATAAATTAAGAAAAATCCTAGTATTGATCCCTGAGGAAGTCCAGCAGATGCCTTACAAGACTGGGACAAAGATGAATGAAAATTAACCTGGAATTTTCTATTGTTTAAATAAGAATGAACGATTTTAATGATATAGGGAGGAAAACTATATCAATCATCTTGCATATTATACCAGTGTGCCAGACAGTGTCAAACTCCCTTCGGATGTCCATCAAAATCATTCCAGTATGTTAACGTACATTAAACGCACCAGATATATCATCAACAATCTGATGGTACAATCTGATACTTGGGCAGATGTGAAGAGTCCAGACCCAAACCCAAATTGCTCATCTTTAATAATTTGACTGACCTCCAAGTGGCGACTGACCTTGCAAATCAGTCGATGATCATAAAAACAGAAGCCAGGTAATCATGGAATTATTCTCTGATGAAAACTAAATAAATAATGATAAAAATTAAAAGTTAAGTTTGGCTTTGTTAATAATTCCTTTCAACTTTCTATCTTTCTCACACCTTTGGTGCCCATCATCAGGCGCTACATTCAAAAATAAACAAGAGTATGACAAGTGAAATAGCTTGAATTTAATTGTGAATATTTCATTGTGTATTTTACTTGTAATTCCCGTTTTTTTTTTCATATAGTTCGTGGCAGAACCGTTACAAGTGTAATTTACGCCTGAAGCAAAAGATTTGTTACCGCCTCTCAGGGAGTGATATCATAAAAAAAAAAATAAAGATTAATTTATGTGAATATTTTTTTTTGTAGATCTCATTTCAAGTTTAAAGGAAGTCGTTACAGTCTTCGTCTACAAAATTAAAAAATAAAAACTATAAAATCTATAAAAACTTTCTCGTGAACAATTTCAAATAAAAGTGAGAGATCTCTGTATTTATAAATTTAACGAAATTTAGTAACAAATTTAACGAAATCAATTGGTGTTTTTTTTATGGAGAAAATTGCAGAAAGATGAAAAAAAAAACTGTCCAATAAATGACGCACTTGCGGTCAACCGAGTTTTTTTAAACTCAAAATTTTGGCAATATATTTAATTCTAATTAATATTATTTAGATGAAAGAATCGTATAATAAACTAAAAATTATCACTTTAGAGAGGTAAACATTACCATCTCCACCCTCCTAAAAGCCGCTTAAATGAATTTTTCCAAAGAAATGTTTCAAATAAAATTGTAGGTTACTCTTAATATGTGCAGTTGATATACCAAGCTTAAAGATCATTGTAGCTATTTTCAAAAAAATCGCATAAAAATGGTGAAATCTGGTAAAATGGAACTTCCGGTTGAGAAATTTTAGCGCGATAATTTGCTATCGAATCCCATGGTGATAATTATACGGAATGTTTGCAAGTTTGAACTTTTGCGATTTTTCATTTTTTTGAGCTGTGCTGTTTCACACACACACACACACACACACACACCATTTTCTAAAAACTACATTTTTTGACTCAGCGGACCCCAAAAAAACTTTTATTTCCTGTGAAAACTTATTATGAAAAATTTGGCACAATCACAGTACTTCCTCTTACCAACTGGTAATAGGAAGTTTGGAACAATAAAAGTGTTTATTAGAGTGAATATATTTATTAGTATGAATGTATTTATTAGCGTGAGCGTATATATTGGCAAGAATGTTTAGTATGAATGGTTAGATTAGGTTTATCGTTAGTTTGCATCTCGGAGGTTGAAAGAAAATTTATAAAAGTATTTCAACTCCATTAGGTTTAGTTAATTTTAGGATTACTTCTTTATAGGATGTGCAGGAACTTTTGTTAAATAATACTGCACGCCAGTTAGCTTGTACATTAAATAGCTACCTTTAGAATAAGTGTTCTGACAAATTAGTCGTTTAGCTGAAAATATCCTTCAAAGTCGACTGGCTTGATGATATAAGAGGGGATGTGTATCTCCGTGACCTATAACTCCACCTTACCTTGCTGGGAGTGGCATTATGTGTGGATGCCAAGTAGAATAAACATGTGCCATCCCAGCTCGTGTTGGCACGGATCGAGAAAGAAATAATATAAAAAAAGAGGACGGATCAGTTGGCTAGGGAGGGATCATCATTACCATTTTGTGGTCTTGAACCAGCCCATGCCGTCACTAAGAGGTTTCGCAATAAACAGATTAGTCTTTGGGAGACGAGAGTCTTGGAGAAATACTGGCGGGACACGCAGGGGTGCCTCCAAGCTAAAAGATTTATAAAAGGAATTAAGCAGGGAGTTTCGGCTTACCTCCTGTCTCTCAGCAGGACAGGTCTGAGGACCTAGGTGGGGGTAGTGACTGGACACACCTGGGTGTGTCTAGTCACTTGTTTAACATAGGGAGGACCTCTAGTCCCATTTGTCAGAATTGCGATGACGGAGTCAGGGAAACGGTGTATCTATGTCAGTGCCCCCCGTTTCGCTGGTACTAGGTTTAGCGTATTTGGGAGGGCACCACTCTCTCAGGATTGCTTGGGGGAGTTGGAGTTAAAGGATATCCTGGGATATTGCACAGTGACCAGTAGGCTACTGGGGGAGACTATTTAAGGGGATGATATGGGTGCATCGGGGGGATAAAAGCCATACAGGCTTAGGTCCCATGCCGCCAGGCACCCTGGCCAAGGGTCGATGCGCCAAAAGAAAAAGAGCAAAAAATAAAAGTGACCCAGCTGGCTTAGTTTACCATCATTCCCTTTGATGTCCAATATTGTTGAAATATAATATTTTATATTATTTCCATTTTCTGGCAGTAATTTCTAAGGAAGGTTTCTGTAAAAAAAAAAAAAAAAAAAGATGAAATAGTCAAAATGCTTCAGATTACTTACTGAAAGTATTCGATTACTGGCGAAATATTTACAAGTATACAATAACAGTCCGTTAAATTACAGCTGAATACTAAACTAGCTTTCTTTCATCTTATTTACTCCCCAACAGAGAGGGTTATCACAATCATTAAACCATATTTACAACTGAATTTGAAAAAGGATAGATAAGATGTTGAAACTAAGGTCCCATACTAGTTTATAAGAAGTTATCTCCTGTCAAAAATAGTTTATAGCTTGTTTTTTTTTTTTTCACCAATATTTCAAAATTGCCTTCTTTTTTTCTAGACTTTATAGTAAATAATAATAATAAAAAAAGAAATAAATAAATTCAACAAGGAGTATTATTAAATAAGAATGAAAAATAGGGTCCTATAAAGGAGCGTGATATGGTGACGATATAGATAAAAATAAATGAAAAATAAAAATAGATTAAACGTGGGACGAGTATGCTTCCAATAGTTGAACACAATTTCTTCATAACTCAGGTTTTTGTTCTCCTCCGCTTTAGGATATGATCTAGAGTTCTAGTGAAATACAAAAACATAAAATAGAAGGAGAGCCAGGGACAACAAAATAGTGTCCTTACTTAGCAGAGCGGACATAGAATATTGAAGTAAGAAAGTTACCTTCAGTTTGTGCAAGGATGTTGGCGAATATAAAGTAGTTGTATACTTAACTCTACCTCACTTTTTTTCCTATATATATATATATATATATATATATATAATGTCCTCCTCTTTAACTCAATACATGTTATATTGATCCACTTTCCTGGCTAATAATTACAACTTCTTGGTAGTTAAATTTAAAAGATTTAGAAACATCTTCTTCCCTCCTGGGAGGCTGGGTAATTTGTAACGAAATTACTTTTATAATAATTCCCTCTCACTTCCCTGATAAGAGAAGAGAACTCTGATAAGTTTAAATTTGGAAACTGAGTATTGAACAAATTATTAATGTTTTAAAAACCTACTAGGTAAAAAAAAAAATGTAATTTTATATGCAATAGATAATATACAGGGTGTTTCAGAATTGCACGGCACTATTTTTGGTAAATGTTCTGTAGCAAAAAATAAACATAAAAGTTTATTATTATGTTTTAAATCAATGTATAACAGAGATTTTGGGGAATAAAGATATTTATTTATCCAAAAGATATTTGTCTAAAAGTATTATACTAACAATTGCATATCGTAATTAACAATTGCATATCGTTTATTTGTTTGACAGTTAGTATTAAACACTGTTTGTGTAAGTTCTGTGCGTGTGAGTGAATACTGTGAGACAGTATTTTTAGTATTTGTGTATTATCATGGGAGATACCACAAATTTGTTCACTTTTTCAGAACAAATAGACATGCTTTTAACTTATGGCGAGGTACATAAAAATGGTGTTGCTGCTGTTCGAAAATATCGTGAAAATAGTCCCAGCCGAAGAATACCAAATCTTAAAACGTTTGAAGCCATTGAAAGGCGTCTTAGGGAAAATGGCACACTACAGCCTGTACACCGGTCGACAAAGATTTCGGCAAACTACAAGCGTTGAAAAAGAAATACTAGAAGATGTTCAGTTATCTCCTAGTACTAACACCAGAAGATTGTCACCTAGATTCGATGTTTCCTCTACCAGTGTATGGCGAACAACAATTGCATCTATTTCACATTACGCCTGTGCATGATTTGTTACCACAAGGTTATAGCAAGCGCAATAATTAATCTTCATGATCTTTTAGAAGATATTCCGCTTGCCAATAGGCTGAGGCTTTGGTTTATCCAGGACGGTGCTACAGCTCACTATTCTCATATTGTGACTGATATATATATATTGGCCTATCACTTTTAAAAAGTATCTCCCCGGAAAAACTGAAAAATTTTCCGGTTGAGCAGCTATATTAAGTTATTGTCTAAAATGTCTTTTCATTAGAATCATCCATCAATATTGATGGTTCTCACTTATCCTCCTGGGTACCGCCCCACTACCCAGAGTTTATCAAAATTTCTCCATAAACCCACCTACGACTTTCTGTTACTGTAATTCACAGAGTTTTGATATATCGAGTTAAAAGTAGTACTTCTTTATATGGGTAGCTGATTGATATGCCACATTTAAAGAAAATTGTTGGAGCGCTTTCTGAAAAAAAAACTTGAAAAAGCTGAAAAATCTATAATGGGATCCAAATCAATAAAGATTTGTAGGATCCGAAGAGCGAAGAAGTAGTCATTAAATGAATCAAAAATTAGTTACTCCCCACCTTCAAAGAATAGGGTCTAACTTAGTCCAAAAGTACTCCTTGACTTCTGATTTTTCTCTCGAGAATCTATCGGTTAGGAAGTCTCAATTCTCGGTGCTTTTGTATAGTATAAACAATAAAATGGGGTTTGTTTGGAGGAGTCTGTGAATCGCGCCATGAGCTCTAAGCGTTTTGTTTTGTACAAGGATTTTGTTAGATACGAATGACAAGCTCAGTATATTTTATGTTGACTCTGATACCCAACTAAAGCTTTCATCAGATCTAAGGTGGCTTTTCAAACTGAGTAGTGAATTAATTTATTTAAACTATGTATCATGGGTTGATAGACTGGAATATAATGAAAAATGTGCAATGTGCAATTTAAATGTAAGGGATGGAACTGTATCATTTTCTGTGTGAGTGCCCTATCTTATCCGAATTTCGTTTGAGATGCTTGGGTGCGAAATTTGTTTACGCTCAATTTATAATAGATTTGCGAAATGCGAATACTTGCACCAATTTGCTTAAGTATACCAGACAAGCCTGGCATTATAGATTTAGCCTCATTAAAGAATTTAATTTTTTATTTATAATTTACTCTTTTTTATTTTAGCATTTCTTTTATTTGTTGTTTGTGCCTATTTTTATTTGTATGTTTTATTGCTAGTATACATTTCTTTTGTCATTTTCTATTATAATTTTTTGTGTAAGTATAATTTTTTGTTTATTATGAACTCAATACCAAACTCTGGCAGACGGCGTTAGCCATCCATGCCTTCTGCACTTTGTAAAGTTTATTTGTTTATGTATATTTCGCAAATAAAGTACAATTATTATTATTATTACTATTACTCCCCAGACTAGGAAGGGAGAAGTTGATTCATGTAAAAAGGGCTACAGCGTCAAGAGTTCAGGACAGTTTACAACCGTTTTGGAAGGGTAAATCCAGTCAGCTATCTATCTTACTACCTTCTTATTACTCAGCCAGTCTGTCTCTTTATTATTCTCTACCTAACTTCTATTTAACAGTAAGATCCTTGCAGTTTGTGTCTTCTATTCATTATACCGTGTTGAGCATATCATCTAGTTTATTACTCTAAAATCCATTCTCTCTAATTCGCACTCCTTCTCACATCTATTATAAATCGGTTAAATCGATTTTGGCCAAAACCTTATTACCGTGTCCCAACATATAACAAACAAAATACCAAATTTGAACTTTCTGTGATTTTTTTCCCTTTGCTATCCCTTCTCGCTCACTCATTCACACACGCACGCACACGAAGAATAATTTCTAAAAATTCACTTTTTCAAATAATAAATAAAATAAAAAAAAAATAAAAAACTATCTCTTGCGAACCATTGAGAGTTTGAAAGTCCACTGATGTATATCACAATCGCAAAAAGTGGGATGCATAACCTTATTGTATATAGTTTCCTGCAACTTTTTTCGAAATAGTTACCAAAGATTTTTCTTTAAACTTATTTTGCCAAATGCACACACATAAACCTATTTTTTATTTTTCCCCCCAAAAAATCATGCTCTTGAGGTTTCTATTTTTCCATGATGACCAGTGGGGTCATCTATGCATTTATTTATATACACATATATTATGATTTCAAATTATAACTAAAAGATTAAAAAATTTAATAATTTTAAATTTAAAAAAAAAGGCTCATTGTCTTTTTAAAAAAATTTACTCAATTAATAATTCAAAAATAACTATACTACAGTTATAGTTATATTACAAAAAATGAATTTATTTCTTTTAATAAAAACCAGGATATTGATTAAAAAAAAATTTCTAGAATGTAATATAATACAAAAGGGTGGTGATTTTCTAAATACGAGGACTCAGTAATTTGACATCTCAACAGACTACTTCATACAAGTTAATAGTGTTTACATTTTCATTAAAGCCAATTGATGAGTCCCAATTTCATAATGTCAACTCCTCCTGTGACCCTCTCCAAATTTTATAATTGAATTTTTACACTTCTTGCTTTATATATATGAATGTATTGAAGTCCCAACTTTTTTTGTGAATACCGTAAATTATATCCTCGTCATCAGTAGACTAAATCTGATTGCTGAAGTGATACTTTTTACATCTTATACATCTTTGCTGCCTAATAGATTGATAGGGATGTACGAATTTAGAAAGGTGACCCCCTACATAAATCAAATTATAAAGGAGCCCTTCCTCTACCTAGAAAAATCCTGTATGAAGAAATGCAATTATCTTTTCTTTATTTTATGACAAAATTGCTATTTTAAGAATTGTTGCAATATTTTCATCAATAATTGACGTTATTAAAATGCTAGGATACTAAGCACAT
Organism: Triatoma infestans; assembly: GCA_011037195.1. Lineage (NCBI taxonomy): Eukaryota > Metazoa > Arthropoda > Insecta > Hemiptera > Reduviidae > Triatoma > Triatoma infestans. The sequence continues at coordinate 16,166 of JAAEAF010002430.1, read as the reverse complement.
AGTTAAGTTCATCAAACTTTCTTATTTTAGTAAAGTAATGTTAGAGATGCTGTTCTGAATGTTAAAAAAATAAATGAACACTTCCTAATCAATAATGTGAATATGTTATAAGTAGAAAAAGATGTTTTCAACATCAAATTTTATTAATATTTGCTTTATCTACTGTGATAAACCGGTCTTTTTTTTAATCCAGCTCAGATGTAAGACGCATAGCGTAAAGTTACTTTGGAAGTACCATCACTTGCTAAATAATATGAATATTGAACTATTAACATTTAATGTATTATCCCCTACGAGTTGACAATTTTAAACCGTTAGATAGCCTTCAGATTTCATTTTAAGAGTATTTCCTGTGTATGTGTTTGTGGTCAGCATCACTCAAAGAAGGAAAATCGAAGAAAGTACAAACTTGGTTTTTTGTACTTCAAGTGTTATCAGGATAATATGCGGATAACATCGCCACATTCGTTGATTCGATAATAGATATTAAAGAGAAATTGTATATTCTAGAAGAATAACTGCAACCTATACTCTCTTACTGTGATTACCACTGTAAAGACCAAATTTACGTAATTTCCAAAAAAATCGCTGACCAAATCGATGGTCAATTCAATCAAATTCTTTTTATAAATAAATACTCAATTGAAATGATTAATTCATTCTACTATCTTCTTTGCATCTCCTTCTCTTCCACCGTTAAATTCCATCAAGTCTCTAAACATTATATATGTAGAAATCGCTTTAAATTAACTTTGTCTTATAAAGTTTAAAACATCTTAATAAACGGTGCATGTTTAACATTAGTTCATAGAAGAAATTTCTAAATTCTGCCATAAACCCTACAATGCTGTATTGTTCTACAATTATCTAGTTGAATTCCGAACCCTTAAAGTACCTTGGCCTATGTAATAGCACCCATCCACAGCAAAGAGAATGCAACCACAGCAGAGAGAAGAGAGGCCCTCTCTGGTTAACAGAGACTACTCTCTGACTTAGGCAGGCTAGAGTGGGAGAACCTGTGTATATAAGCCAGTTGGAATCTATCTAAAGGGATCTATCATATACAACCATACAACTGTATCATCTCTATCACCATTCATTCTCCATACAACTGTACACCAGTCGTAGCATCGTATTATATCTCTACCTATCATTTTCATTATAAAGTCCAGTGCAGTTTGTGTAAACTTAGCTACATTATATTAGTGCCAGCATATCTCGTTCATTTAATCAAACCTAATTTCTCTCTTCAACAACCCCATTATAGCCTACAACTTGGCACGAGACTTACATAGATTCCTCACATAACTCTAAAGCTGCGACAGGCTTATCAAACTCTCAGATAGTTCTATCCACTCATAAACAGTCGTACACCACAATGCTCTAGACTTCTCTACACCTCTATACTTCAACCGCTACTAACGTAAGCCTGTCTTATATGGATAGGAAATAACAAGACTGCTTTAACAAACTACAGATTTTCCAAAACAAAGTCCTGCGTATCATCCTGGGAGCACCGTCGTTCAACGAAATAGGAAGCTGCAGTTACCATTCTTAAAAGAATTCATGATCAAAACAATTTTTAGACATCTTACCCAATACGGAAGCTGGGAAAGACCACAGATTTGGACTGACAAGAGCACGACGAAGACTGAAACCAACTCTGCCACAAGACATACTTACCTCAAACAGCTATTATGAAATTAAAAAATTGTAAAAGTGCATATTGTATTATATTGTAATATTGTAAGGCAGAAATAAGCTGCCGGCCAATAAAAATGAATTTTTCTGCATCTAATTTGAATTGTAGAGTGCGGCTCCAATGTATTATTATAGTTTATGTTAATATCTCTAAAAATTATACTTAATTCATTCGTCAGACTGGAAGACTGAATAACTCCAGTTAAAGTGGCAGTATTTAAAACCATTTTTTTGTTTACATTTGTTTTGATAATAGACAATCCTTGTCGTTTACACACAAAAATTGTTGTTTCCTTAGTTAATTTATTCCTTTAAACGCAGAATACTTCGTTTTAATTTTATATTTGCCTCAATGGGTTCTGCCATTCTAGATTGTATTGTTCTGGTTATTTAGAACTATCATTTTTACGCTATAAGAATAAAAAAACATTTCTCGTTGGCAATGGTTCCTGTTTTGATTAATAAAGATGTGTTTGAGCGTAGTTATAATAATTTAAAATTTATGACATGAACCTAATTACTTTTGCATCAATCTCCAATAAAATATGTAAATTATTCAATTAAGTACAGAAGAAAAAGGTGGCAGATTTGATTATATTAGAAAGCACTACCTGTAAGTATAGCTGGTTTGTAGCGCCTACTTCAATCCAGGCACAAACAAAAACAGAAAGTTTTGCTATTCTGTTTGTAATTATTGTTAATAAAAGTGTGGACCTCTGGCCAGCACGGTGCTAACGCTCTCGGCTCTGATACAAGCGGTTCGGATTCAATTCGCTTAGTAATTCCGGATAAACAACAATTTCCTCCAAATTTTGCAGATCTCTGTTACATTTAAAATCAGAGATACCCTCATAAGGCAGATCTTAATGTTAATTTGATGGAGGAGCTAATATGATTGCGAGAATAAACTCGCGGAAGCACAATAATTGACCTATTTATAATCTAATTAAGCTCTATCTTCTGTTACAATAAGAAATAAGGAATAGAAATGATTATGTTTTATCGAAAAATTAGACTGCGAGGTTTTTATATTTTAGGTTATCATAAATAAAATTATTTTATTTAAATGAAAAACTCGGCTCTTTTAATTAATTCTGGGGAAATTTATTTCCCAACCAGAATTTCAAGTGGTAAATTATCAGTTGCTGCAGAGGAAAATCGACCACACAGTAAAATAGTATACTTCGTAGCCAGGGCGAGCTCAAGGTTAGGTCGCTTATAAATATTCATAAAACAAAGTTCACATGAATTTTAAATGTCAAGACTTTATATGAAATATTTTACTCCACAAATTTATAAAACCAAAAAACAAAACAAAAATAGTCAATGCATAAATTTAATCATAATTAATGAGGTAATTATTTCTTAGAAATAATTAAAACAAAAAATAAATAAATAAATAAATAAGGGTCAAATATTGATGCCCATCACATGGAAATATGCATGCAAGAAAAAGAAAAGAAATAGAGAAACGACCACTACAGTGCAAGTGAACTTAATAACTCAATAGAGACGTACTGCACCATGTGACACTTATTACAAATAATCATCTCTGGTTCGCCGTTATGGCGGAATAATCTCAGGACTTAAATTGGACTAAGCACATCTAAGCAACAAGTAGAAACAGGCAGCCAGAAAGACAGCCAGTAAGTTAGTCCGGGTTTAATGAGTCTAAATATAATACTTGATGAAGTGTGAGGCGTTTACCTGAGGCTGAGCTTTACTAGATATTGCATTCAATAATTAAATCTTAGATTTAGGTGGGTATTAAAAAATTAGACGTTGCCACCCGCTTCTTCTATTTCAATTGGTCGGCAGATGGATGTAATTGGTAACAGGGGATGGTGGTTGGTGAAATGATAAACACATAAAATTAATATCGTAATCACAATTAATGTTTCAACGATACTAATGAGGAGAAAAAGAAAATAGAGGATAGAGTGGTCGAACGAAGTGTGATGATTGTGGTGTGGCTGTAGATTGGTAGCGTTGGCTGATGTGTATCGCTTGAAGAGCTATGTGGCTAGTTAGAACTCTTGCTAGTTCTAATAACCAATAGCTAGTGTGGCTAGCATAAAAGAACTTTTAGGATAGACGGCCAATTGAGACAGATGATTGCTTATTACAAAACTTTCTTAGAATATCTCTATGTTATGTTATAGATTCCACAATAGCAGTAAACTTTTGAATGTTTGACTGGTTATTTTCTTCTTGATAGCTCATTCAAGTGTTAACCGCTCAAAGTTGATCTTGCGTCCTGTCAAACAATTCAGATTGCCTGGCATTTTATCCCATTTCTCCTAGCTAGGCGCTTGAAAACAACACCTAGAAAAAAACTTGGCCCTCAAGATTATAGCGTATTCGTCTGTGCAAGAGAATGAACGTGACAGACGGGGTAATGCGTAGTTGAAATTCGCCTGGAAGCGCTCTGGTAGCGCTTGTATGGTGATATTTGCAACATTGACTCCAACGCATTATAATCCAACGCAAATTTTCTCTGAAAGAGATCGCCACTCAGTTGACAGTGATTGGAGCAAAGTAAAAAAAAATTAAATAAAAGTAAATGGAAAATTTCCTCTCATTAACATTTCACACAAAATTGAATAACATAATTGCCAATTCCTGGAAAATAAAAGCTAGAGTTACTTCAGTTTAATTACTTGTTACAAGTTACCCCTAAGGCTGTTAGAACTCCATATAAAAGTTTGAAAACTTGTAGTCGTATATTGAAAACCACAATTTAATTTAAATAATGAATTATTTGTCTAATGATTCTACCATGAACTTAGGAATTCATATTTCAATTTCCTGCTGCGAAAAAAGTAGTTATTAAGAATTATTAAAATTATAAAAAGTTTATTATTGTAAAATAATTGTCAAACTATTGTTGCTTAATCTTTATAGTTCAATACAAATAAAACAAGATATTAATTTTTATAAACACTCGGCGATTCAAAAACAAAACAAAAATCCATTGCTGTCAATACGATCGAATTATAAATTAATTAAATATTTAAATTATTTAAATATTTTTAACATTTATGAATTGTTAATATAATTTATTAATAACTTATCCAATTAAAAACTTGATTACGAATTAATGATTAACGGATTAAGGAAAAATAAAAATGAAGGAAATCCTTAACGTTAAACAAAAACAACAGACGGCCCAACCTAAGCCGCAAGGTTCAAGCTTGTGGAGGCATTTTGTAACATATTTGGCACCCAACGTGCGGTTCAAAATCCACGACCCTAAGATTAAGCGTCTCATGGTTCTACCGCCTGAGATAGTCAATTCAGTTGAAAAATTGCATTTTTCAAATAAAAGTGATAGGTATTATTTGTGTGTGTAGATTGTATACAAAATTTAAAGAAAATCGTTTGAGTCGTTTTTGAGAAAAATCGCGAAAAACAGTAAAAAAAAAAAAATTGTAAGGTCGCCCTTCCGGTTGATGGATTTTGCATCCGAAACCTTCTTATTAGAGATTCAGTGGTAGTATCTAAATGGAATACCAAGTTTGAGCTTCCTTCGATTTTTCCTTTTTGAGATATTTTGTTCACACACACACACATACAAGACCATTCGCTTTTTTCATAATCTTTCAGGCTTCCTCGGCCATTGTCAGTAAATCACTTAAATTGTGGGTTGAGACCACGTCAGTGGTTGTTATAAACCGACGTTTCGCCCATATCACAATAAGCTTCTTTATGGTAGCGTCGCCTCTAAAGCTGTAACAACACTTTTTTCGTACTGAGGGGACCTAAGAACATGTAAGACCAAAGAAAACTCAAATCTTAACTTAAGTACTATCGCAAAAATTCCTCTTAAAAAGACACTTTCACAAAGTGTTTACTTCCAAAGTATAAAGACATTATCACCTTCTGCAATATTTAAATTTAACCAATTAAAGTTGCACAGTAGTATGAAATAAGAATCTTTTAATAAATCCTATAATCTGATAAACAGTGATTAATCATGTGAAAGATATCAATCAATGTAGTGTGAATGATTGAATAATTGAGGACGTAATACTAGTATAGACTAGGTATCAATTTATAGCTACATTAATGTGAGTGAATGTGTGAACGAATAGTAATTCAGGTGAAGTGTGAAGCAGGTAAAAGAGGTTTGATGAAGTAAATGATAACGGTTGGTTGTAGTATAGCTCGGGGTGGTAGTACACGTGCTGAGGTCATTCCTGTGATTAGTGCGCCCCCCCTCTAGAGGGGAGAACCGTCACTCCCCCCAGCACTGTTTCTCACTACATCCCTCTATTCATAGTACTTACAAAACTTGTACACGATTCTCTTACAGTTAATCCTGCAGTTACTAACATTTTTATATACACACATATATATATATACCCAAGTGGATCACCATGGACGGAAATCGTTTAGAAAATAAGTAAGTATATTATTAGCCCCTTCTAGAACTCAGAGCTAAATAGTTTGAGTTATGAAAATATTTTCGATTCAACAACATAAATAAATGTATATATTAATGTATATACAGAAATAGATGATTTGAGTCAAGTAACAAGTTACTTTAAATTTTCTTTTTATTGTTTCTGCGATGTAACAAATGTGTTGGTTTAAAAATTTGTTCTCCACATCTTCACGACTATCTATATATTAAAGCCTTGATAAAGACAGGAATACACTGTCGAAACGTTGGCATAATTGAATGTTTCTTTCTTGACTGATCCTCACCAAATTTCTTCATAACATAATTCTAGCAATGCTTTTAACGTTTAGGAAAGCTACTGTTCCCCCCAGAACCCCCCAAAAAATCAATTTTGCTGGGAAAATGTTTCAAATAAAAGTGATATGCCATTTTTTGAAAATTGAGAAAACTGAAAAAAGAATTCATTAAAATAGTAGCACTTCAGGCTGATGGATTTCGTCGGTACCTTCGCGTCACATGTGAATGGTAGTACCTAAACGGAATATCAAGTTTCTCGAGCTTCCAGCGATTTTTCGTTTTTGAGATATATTATTCACACAAAGACACACATACATTCTCATCTTATTATAGTTTACTAACAATTATCCCACATAAACACCAGAAATACGAGATACTTGTATGTGTTTGTCTTCAACTACAGGAAAACAGTCAACTAAATAATCAATAGATTTGTACAAAATTTATTATATCAAAGTCTGTCAGTCACATAGTAGTATGCTGTTCAACATTTGGCAATGTTAAATTAACAATACTAACAGTCAAACTGTACAGTAAGTGTATTAAATGTCTGTTAAGAGATATTTGGTAGCATGTAACTTGTCATTGTTGGAACAGATCTGTAAATAGTCCTTATGGTGATATATTTAATTAATAGTATACACATATATCATGATGAATCAGATAAGGCAGTACATTAATGAAGTTCTCACCAAATTTTACCTTTAAATATTGTTAGGATCTATTCTTAACAACACAATTCAAACACCTAGACAATTTATTATACTTAATTAGTTTAATTTTGTTTTAAAGTACGAACTTTTCTTTCAAATTCAGATAATCAGCCAACCAAACATTTCAAATTTTATTCTTTAAAAATCACACAAAACTAACCCACTTGAACATATCAAATAACACTCACTAACTCTTTTTTTCCTCGCCAAACCTCACAAATGTATTTGTAACATATTTTTGCTAAAGCAACCGATATTTACATATGACATTAAATATTTTTGTTGTTCGGTAACCCAGGTAGAAAACTGAACCCAATTTCCGGTTTCACTTAACATAATCCCGTAATTACACCTGACTTCTTCCTCTCTCGCTTGTTCTTCTTCCTCTTCTTCCTCAGCGTCCTCTTCTTCGCCGAGAAGCTAGCTTCTACTCTCGCGTGTTCCCCTTTCCGGTCCAGCTCCTCTTTCTCTTCTTTCTCTGCGTCCTCTACTTTACAGAGAAGCTAACTTTTACTCTCGCGTGTTCCCCTTTCCGGTCCAGCTCCTCTTTCTCTTCTTTCTCTGCGTCCTCTATTTCACCAAGAAGCTAACTTCTACTCTCGCGTGTTCCCCTTTCCGGTCCAGCTCCTCTTTCTCTTCTTTCTCTGCGACCTCTACTTCACAGAGAAGCTAACTTTTACTCTCGGGTGTTCGCTTTTCCAGTCCAGCTCCTCTTTCTCTTCTTTCTCTCTCCCTTGCTATCCCTTCAGGTTCAGCTCTTCTTTTTCTTCTTCCTCTGCATCCTTATCATCATCCTCATTGAAGCCGAAAACTGTCTGAGCTAATGCCGTCCTTCTCCCTTGGCTTACGCCAATTAACTAGAGAAACCTTAGTTTGTGTACTGTGCTTGTCCTTGTCTGTAAAGTGTAGTGTATGCAGTTTAAGTGTATTGTGTACTTTTTTGACGAAGTGCTTAGAGTACTGAGCTGTGGAACCCGTGGATTCGCTACTCCCCAAGTAACTGCATGCAATAGATACCCCTTGCGGGCTTGGGACTTGATTCAACCACAATCACTTGAATGTTTATTTTAGAGTACCTTGCTCTCTTAAATTGGCGAATTTATATATGATCTTGTGTATTCATCGTGAAAGTGTGGAGCTTCAAGATTGTAGATCATTCAGAGTTCAGCGTAACAGAGTGGTTGAGACGCGTTAAAGTACGCTGTAAGAGATCTGCTGAAATGGCTGGTACCATGAAGCTACCAGCACAAACTACACTGAATTTTATCAACAGAAGAGAGTTTATTCCATTACAAAAACTTCTATACATCCTTCGTAGCATGCATTATTGTTGTTGTTCGATTTCAGATTCTCATCCATCGTCAGAGTAAGGTGCTAAATCAATTTGTGTAGAAAGATGACTTCAACTAGATGTTTATATCAAGTATAGGTCAACCAGTGGTGGTGCTTGATATAAAGATCTATCTACACGAATTGATTTAAAACCTTAATCTGACAATAGATGAGAATCCAAAACCGGACAGAAACAACAATAATATGTATGGATATGACGGATAGATGTTATCCAGCATTGTTGAGAAACCCCAACTACATATTCAACAACAACAACAATTTGTAATTGCCTTATTCGAGAAAAGTTTAAATTTTGTATAATTTTATTTACTTTTCTTTGAGTTGTGCCCCCCCCCCACAAAAAAACGGTTTCGATAAAAGCCTTAATCTCTGCCAAATATTAAGAAAGATACAAAAAAAAGAAACCATTTAATTTCAAAGAATGCTTCTTGTTATATCTTATCATAATAAGATATAATGATGCTCCATAGAGCATCATTTCTTTTGTTTTATACCTTATAATGGAGCATCGTTCTCCTTAACTTACTGGCATGTGGAACAAGAAAAATAGAGTAATACAGACTCCAGTTAATGTTATCATTGTCTTTACACAAAATACTCGACTTCAGTCGACTTACACTTAACACATTGCCCACATATAAGTTAATTTATTTTATTTTATTTTATTTTTTTGCCTTTTTATTACATTTCTTGACAAATTTAATAATACTTTTAAAAGCAATAAACATCGCCAGAAAAACAAGACATACATAACAAACATGAAAAGAATGTAACAGAATCAGTGTAAAATTCACTTTGTGAAAATAACATTAAAGTTTTTCTAAGTTTTAGTTGTTTTTTTTTTTGTTCTTCACTAAATTAATTTAATGTTTTACAGAGTTCAACGTTTTTTTTTCCAGCTTTTTCTCTCAAGATGAAACTGGATGGAACAAGTTTTTTTTAATAAATAAAATAAAATACTGTTTTAAATCTTGTTATAAAACATTCACATATTTTTTGTATTAACAATTTACATAATTAGTTGACAAATTCTCTAAATACTTTGTTACGAAATATTGAGTTAGCTTTTATATTAAACAGTGGGTGGGAACTCACAAATAATGTTATGGACACTTTGGAGACTACTATAACGTTTTGTGACGTAATGTAACTGCCCAGCTTCGTCAGAACCCATTAAATAATTTCTCAGAAAAAAGCTTTAAACAAAAGGGATTGGCCTTGATATGAACAGTTAATGAGCAGGGAGGGGTAGAATTATCAAAAAAACACTTACGAAAGCTGGAAATTTCAACAACATATTTTTTTCATTATCATTTTATTATCTACTTAACGAATATGGCACTTTGAACCAGACCATTCAAAAATAAATCTTCTGATAGATTTAAAAAAAAAAAAAAAAAAAAATTATAACTTAAATTGACAAATTATACTTAAAAAACTGTTTAGTAAAACGCGCACTTCCGGTTTACTAATTTTCTTGAAACTCGGAAATTTTGACCAACAATTTATTTCTAATTAATTTTGTTTGGATGATAGAATTGTATAATCAAACTATGATAGCACTTAAAAGAGAAAAACATCATCCCTCCCTGCTCTCCCCTAAAAGTACCCTTAAATGAATTTTTCCCAAAGAAATGTTTTAAAATAAAAGTTGTACATCTTTCTATGTGTAGTTTATATTGAAAGTTTCAAGAAAAATCGTCGGAGCTATTTTTTGAGAAAATCAAGGAAAAAGTGAAAAAAAAAAAAAATCATTTATTAAAGTGGTAAAGTAACGCGCTCTCTTCCGGTCATCAGATTTTTTTTTCAAACTTGGAATTTCTACAACACATGTAATTCTAATTAACATTATTTAAATGACAGAATTGTCTAATAAACTGAAATAGCACTTGTGAGGAAACCGTAACCCCAACTCTCCCCCCAAAAGTACCCTTATATGAATTTTTCTGGTGAAATGTTTCAAATAAAGGTTATAGCTCTTTGTATGTATAGTTGATACGAAGTTTTGAAGGAAATCGTTAGAGCTATTTTTTAGAAAATCGCAAAAAAGTAATAAAAAAAAAACTAGTAAAGTGGTACTTCCGGTTGAGGAATTTTATCGTACGTATAACTAACTACTGTCAGATCCCATGGTGATACCTAAACGGAATATCAAGTTTGAACATTCTAAGGTTTTTCGTTTTTGAGCTATACTGTTCAGATACACAAAGATTATTTTCTAAAAACCACTTTTGCGGACTCAGGGGACCTCAAAATGGATATTTCCGGTGAAAACTCGATATCGAAAATTTGACACGTTTACAAATACTTCCTCTTACTAGGATTTAGAGAAAGTAAAAAAAGTTATAGGCTTTTGTATGATTAATAAGTTACAACAAGTATGATGGATCTTTGTGAAAAGTTATCGGGAAAAATCTAGGAAAACTACAAAACCATTCAGAAAATTCACACACATCCGGTGAATCAAATTTGTCCCAACTTTGAATTTTAGCTGAATTCAAAGTTGGGACAAAAAAAATTTCTAATTAACATTATACGAAGAGGGGGGGAAGACTAGTGCATTAACCTAAAGTGTCATTTTAGTGGGGGGGGGGAGCCTAATTGTTACTCCATCCTCAGAACTTCTCTTAAATGAAGTTTTCCACACAAAAAATATGTAATATTTCTAAGTTTCACACTATATGGTGTAGTGGAATCGTTGACTGTGATTCCTGAGGTATGTAGTAGATGTCTTGAAGAGGGCGGAAGTTAGTTTAGAGATTTTTGGAAGTTAGTGCTCGAATTATTAACACGGAATTTATAAAAATAGACTGTATTTGTACAATAATTTAAACGTGAGTAATGATAACTATTAACAAGAAATACTTAGAAATAAATAGGAGATAAATAACTAATAATTTAGAATGATCAAAATAAATGAACTAAGATGCACAACTAAGGAAATAAGTATAAATAAAAACTGTATAGGGACGCGGAACTGCTGCTCGTATAATGATCTTGAAGACGTACTGAAGTATAATCATCCCCTCTTCCAATGGGGCGTAGTTTATATTAGTGTTAGCAACACTCACACCAAGACACCTGTCCTAGTGTGCGACCTTGTGCGACCTTGGTTAGTTCGGTGACAAGCGACTTAGGTCAGTAGCCAGCTTATCGGTGCTTGCTTTGATGTAAAGTATTGACCCTTGGTTTTGTTTGTTTGGCCGCGGCCTTGTCTTGAAGTCAGCGGCCGGCTAGGCCACTAGTTTTAAATTATTCTTTCTTTCTGTTATGTGTTGTGAAGGTTTGACATTGCTATGACCTTGCCATGGCATTACAATGGTAATAAAAAAGACTTCTTCCTCAAGACAAAAAACAGGGTTTATTTAGTTAATTTCTCGCATAGAAATGCACAACACAAATATATATTACAGTAGTGGCAGTAGTTGCATTTTTGGTTGAGTTCTAATATTCTACAGGTTATTGTATGTGATATCCTGGCTTGGACGGTCTAGGAAATGGCTGCTGAGTTTCTTTACAGAACAGTGGAGGTCTCGCCCAAGATATACAGCGTACTGATGGAGGAGTGGAGTGGTCGGTAGTCGATGGGTCGTCGACTGTTTGAGAAGGGAGAAATATTATTTATGTTCCTTCTCGTTGAAATAAATGATATATGTTTTGCATTTTTAATCCAAGCAGGGAAGAGAATTATTCCAAGTGCTCCACACAAATATATATATTACGGGCAGAGAGGATATGAAAAACAGATAAGAAAGGGTGATCACTTTATTCCTCTTACAAACGTAAGGTTAAAGTGAAACACTCACTAATAATTATAATTAACGGGTAACTATTTAAATTATTTTCTATATCGAAGTGAAATAACAACACCATGTATTATATATTATTTTGATTTAAATTTATTATCAGCAAGATTTATGTATGCTACAACCAAATGAATGGCATTGACCTAGAAAGATAGGGCGGTTAAGCCGGAATTAGAAAGGTCACGACACTAGTGCCAGGTGCTGTGCAAAGTCACCTGCGCTATACGGTTCATTATGGCCAACTAGGCTTGACATTCTCTTAATGAATAAATTCATGTATTCAATCCCGTATAATTGTCATGGATGTCATACTATTCTGCGGGATCATAGTTAGTTAAATTTTCATTTAATTTTTTTTTGTTTTGTCATCGACGTATTGTCAGTCATTCAGCCAAAAGTTTGGAGTTCTCGATGCTTGTCTTATTATATATACCTGTATTCAATGGCTGCTTAATGTTTTTTTTTTCTTCTAATATCTAAACTTAAATGATTATAAATAAAATACTGTATATTCCTGCAACTTTATATTACGCCAATGTTTATATCGGCAACCAAACGTTCCCTTGGGAGACTTGCCAACCAAAATTTGCGAAACCTAGTAGAAGAGAAATGGGGACACTGACCTAAATAGTGGTATTCCCTGACTTCTTTGTTGTTTTTTTTTTCAATTTTATTTTATTTACAACTACACAATAAGTGATGGAATAATACACATATGTTCACTTGTTGAAGTACACAACCATTCTTGGAGAATGATCTTCTTAATTTTGATATTTTGAATCATTTTTACACTAGATTATCTCGCGCTTCTGGGTGGCGCCTTGACTTTTCGGGGAGGGTTTTGGTTGCTAATGATTTTACACCAAGAGCTTGGCATGGGAAGTCATTTTTTATATCGCATTTTGACCAGCTTGGAGGCAAAAAGAACATTTAGATCATTATGAAGAGGAACGTAGTAGGGAGCATATGGCGAAGTATTTTGGATACTACAAGAGTTGAAAGGCTTGGTTGTACACAGAGCCCCCTCTAGGGGGGCGGGCAACCCGGACATTTGTCCGGGGCGCCAAAATTTAGAGGCGCCATTTTGGCTGTAAATGTGAGAAAAATATTGATGTGTTAAATACTCTCATATATTGATACACAACCAACAGTATGAGTCTAAGGAAAAATTTCGTTAAAACGAACTCTCTACAACGAACTTAGTGAATTTGCTCTGACAATGGAAGAAAATCCGAAACCGGTCAGGAACAAAACTAATATGCATGCTACGACGGATAAAATATAAATGGAACGATAAAGATATTTTTACATTACTGTACCATTTTTATTTTTTTTCATTAATCGGACAATTCTAATTATATTTTGGGTCGTTTTACGGAATGCCAGGATTGTCCCGATCTGTTCATGACGTATTGGTCACCCTTGTGTATAGGACTGGTCCAAGGAAATGGATTGCATTGAAGTGAATGGAATTCTGACTGATCTGAAATATTTTTGTATATAATATTTTGGATTGCAATTCTGTCAGTGTAGGGTCTTTCCAATTTAGAGAAAAGGTTGTAAGTTGTGTTGGTTGTTTTAGGATATGATGATGTTATACGATCTATTTTCTCAAATCTTTCTTTTAAAAATTGTCACTATAAATAAACCTAATAATTCCACAAAAAAAATTCATCTTTAAAAATATAAAGTAAATTACAGAAAAATTAAATTTTCCGTGTGCGTTTTATAAATGCCAGAAGCGGATTAAAGGTCAAACTCCAAAGTTTATTATAGAAACATGTAAATCCATATCATTCAGCTATGTAACAGCAATTTCACTCCCATTAGAGTTGAGGTTTCAGTGATTTCCATTTCAATTTAGTGCTGTCAATAAAGTTTCCCTCTACGACTACAAAACCACCATTTATATATATACATATTGAATTTTACTACTACCATTTGGATTAAAAGACATTTTAATTTTTATAAAATTGTAGATTTTTGTAGAACATTTCTATTAGCATGACAATATTTTCCTGTATTTCATAACAACAACATCCATTTAAATAGAAAGTTTTAAAAAAGAGTTCTATTTTTAAGGTACGCTTAACATCTCTATCTCTCGGTTTTGGACGGAAGGATGTAGGCAACTACTTTACTATATTTAATCAATTACTAACTAGTTTACTAGTATACTCATAAATGTTATAGAATGAGCACAGTTATAATGATTAGCCTGAGAAACATATGAATCTAAAATGGTCAACTGAAGAAGAAACCTTTCTTAGGACAAACCAATCATCTGAATTCTGAATCTAGTAGAGGGCAACATTTGGGCATTTCCCCTCTGCCAATGATCTTCAATACAACTCTTTTTTTTCGTTTTAGAAGAGTTTAAGATTTACGAAAGCGGGTGTACTATAAACAAATAAGGTGTTAGAATGTTCTAAAAGACTAGAAGAGCATTCTTCTCTGAAGGATGTGCTTCTACTCTGGGTGCCAGGTCACATGGGAATTTTTGGGAATGAGGAGGTGGATAGGTTTGCCAAATTAGGCGCCTCTCTTCCTTTCATTGGTCCCGAGCCTGCTGTTGGCGTGTCTTCTGGCACATGTCTGTCAGGCTTCCAGACATGGACAGCTTCATAGCATTCAACCTTATGGATGAGCTCAGGTGGTTTTCGGCAGTCCAAAATGCTCATCGAGGGTCCGGACAAGGCCATTAGTGAGATGTTGTTGTGTTTTTCACGGAGCGCTCTCAGGCATCTGGTTGGATCTCTTAGGACAACTGTGGTGCTAAGGGAAGCCTCGTCTACATATTGGGGGTAATGCCGGATCCATTTGTGGAGTCTGTGAGGAAAGAGGAGGAAACACCCATCCATCTTAAGACTGATTGCTTGGGTTGTGAGGAAATTAGGTTCAGGACCTTTGATCGGAATAGGATGTCTGTGGAAGAGCTTAGGCTATTTCCGCTTAAGGTTATTGTCCGATGTATTCGATGGATTAGATCCGGGTCTGGATTTTTGTTGTAGACCCGGTTTGTTGTTGTTTTTCTTGGGGTAGCTGTATGGGCCAAGTGAGGCTTTGGATAGCGTAGAGTTTCCCTCCCCACAGACAAATAATAATAAATAATAAACAAATAAGCAGAGCGGGGTGTCAATTCAATCAACTAATTTTAAAAATCAGGTTTGAAGCATTCTTGCGACTTTCCTCTTACTGCTAATTCGATTGTAATTCGACAAATTATTTTGAAAGCAGGAATTTTTACATTCTCTTATTCTGCATGATAAAGAATTGCAATTTTCAAAGCTGGGTTTTCATCGGAAATACATATTCTAAGGGTCTCTGGGTTATGAAACAAAAAGGTTTTTTTTGCTAAATGATCTGTTTTTATAAATTTTATTTATTCATTCACTGAATAGAAATAGAATGTTTCATCTAAAATGAGATCATTTCCATCTAATATTTATATTTAGTTCATATTCATCAGTTTTTGAAAAAGAACAACTATTCTTTGGTGAAATGGTCTTTAAATTATTTAACCATAACAACTAAAGATCGTTTGCGACCAAAGAATGTAGTTTTTTTTTTTTTAATTATTTATTGCTTTTGTAATGAATTGCTGGCAGCATTTCTTGCCTGTAATAAAAATAAACATATGCAATCCGTCCAACTCTGCTTTCCGCCTTCTCATGAAACATAACGCATCTCCCTACCACAAGCTAGGGGTGATCAAGGAAGGAGAAGTTTTTTACAAGCATATAAAAGAGGTAGCTGGAGTCTTGCACACATACAAAGCCATCAAGAAAACATCACTATCACCAGCTCGGACTGGTCATATGTACATACGTTACCATCCTCTATATTAAAAACCACTACAGCTACTTGGATTTACAACAGCAGGTGCATTGC
>JAAEAF010002429.1:117812-134648 GCA_011037195.1 Triatoma infestans | reverse complement strand
TAACTTATCTTCTGCTTCATAATTTTTTTCTCCGGATGCAGCAAGATAGTATATTCACCTCCTGGAAGTTTTGATCACTAGGATGAAAGCACAGGTGAAGTTATTTAAGGTACATGGAGAGAAGTTGCTTCCAGTAATAATGGTATGAGACCTCTACAACAAGTACCACGGAACAAGCATCACTTCTCGCACTTTTGTTGGCATATAATTTTGAATTTATATCCCACAAAACTGTTATAAGACTATAATCTTCTATAAAATCAAGTGTCTCTTGATTACAGACATAAACAGAAATCTGCTTTCGGAGATATTATTAATTAATAATAATAGTTGAATAATATCAATTACTAATAAAGTTATCATTAAAATAATAATTAAATAATATTTAAAATTAATTACATATTATATAACCTATAAAAATATCACAAGAAAAAAAGCGAGATCAACAAGACGCATAGAATGTTGAACGAAAATCCAAGTAGTTGGATTCACGTGCGCTGGGGTTGAAAATAAAGGCCCATTCAACTTTGCATGAGGTATGCAATAACGCATGCCTCTCGTTCATCACACCGTGCGCTATGACGCATGCCTCTCTTGAAAGAAAAGTTGCACCAGTGTGGACATACCCATACAGTCAGTATTCCAAGTTTGAAAGAAAAATTTTGCAGCAGCTTTCGAGTAAATTCTAAAAAAACATCTGTGTAGAACCATAACAGAATTTTCTTCAAATTTGGGATACTAGCAATGTTCCTAATGTATATTAATATTATAGAACAACATATTGTGCTGAAATGGGACTTTGGAGGAAAGCTTGACGCTATTGTTCTTCCTCCTCCCCCAAAACAACCAAATTCCATCAAAAATCAATTTTTCTAGGAAAATATTTCAAATAAAAGTGATATGTAATTATGTTTATAATAGTATACAAAGATTAACGAAAATCATTGGAGCCGTTTTCGTGAAAATCACGAAAAACTGAAAAAAAAAATAGTCAGTAAAGTTGCACTCCCGGTTGACGGATATTGCCGGAAATGTTCGTGTCTGATGTTTCGGTTGCACCGAAAAGGAATACTTAATTTGAGACTTCTGCACTTTTTTTTTTTTTGAGATATTCTGTTAAAACACACACACACACGAGCTTTCACTAAAAACATTTTATTCATTTCAGGGGACCTCAAAACATAATATATTTCCGTTAAAACTCAATTTCAGAAATCTGGCTCCATGGCAATACTTCCAAGTATAAAAAGAATTTATATTTCACAAGGAAGTTTTTTCCTATTTGCTGAATGGTGAAAGTTAAGACGTTTAGTGTTAGGAATTCAATCTTAATTTCTTTAGTAAACTAATATGTATTCTTGCAAATTATTCTTGAGGTTAGTTTCTATTCTTAAAGAATGTTAAAATTCAAGAAACTTCTAGCTTAAAAGAACATGTCTATTTGGATGAAATTGAGCTAAACTGAATTATGGAATGAGGTATAACAGATGAAGCTCATTGTGTAGCTAGAAAATTCGGCTGCAGGCTTTGCCCCGAAAACTATAACTTCCAGTAAGACGAATGAAGCATTTTAACTGTGGTTAAACATGAATTTTAATTCTCCTGGTAACTTTAATTGCACCCCCCCATTTATGTTCGTCCTTTTTCTTTTGGCTAACTTATCTCGCGTCCATGTTTTGACTAACAAATTAAGGATAAGATCCCCTTTTTTCTCCCAGGTTTATTGCTAAACCACCGACGGCTTTGTGTAAACATTTATTCCAGTTTAACCCATTTCACTCCGAAAAAAAGACATCCTTGTTTTTTAAAATATTCCAAAATATACTTAATACTTCTACCAGCTTTCGTAGAATGAAGGAGAAGTTGGTTTTATCAAACAAACAACAATTTATAACTAAAATTGGGGCTGCAAAAGTATATTGCGATACGAACATACAGCGTTCTGATCAGTCTGCGAAGGACATAGCATTAACTTACAAAATAAAATACTTTTACGACTCTCAGCTGGTCATATAGATTCAAAAAATTATTGTTGTGGTGGCTGGTTTCGCACAGCTGGAAAGCATCAGAGACATTTTCCGTGGGTAGCCTGCTTCATTTTGTGGTTATCGACCGGTTTCGGGCGTTCGCCCATCTTCAGGATGCGTTTGTCAGACAGTGTGATAACACGGACTTCCACAGAGCAAATTTAGTTTATACACTCAATAAGTGTATAAACTGAAGTGTATGAACTGAGTGTATACACTGACTTTGCTCGTGGAAGTCGTGTTATCATACTGTCTGACAAACGCTCCTAAGATGGGCGAACGCCCGAAACCGGTAGATGACCACAAAATGAAGCAGGCTACCACGGAAAATGTCTCAAAAAATTATCCTCAAATGCTACATGAATCGTAAGTAGAATAATTCCAGCCAAAAGCTACTGTCCAGAGATGTGAGAGTTTAAAATCCCTAGAGAATCCACTAGTATAGATCCACTAGATAGACAATTTAGTAATCGATTTTCTTTGAAGTATCAATATTCATATCGTTGAGCATTATAAAATGGTGGGGGATGGGGGCATTATATCTGTTTATCTGCCAGCGCTTTCTGTCTCAAAACTGTAGCAAAGATTTTTAGTGACATTTTACATTTTACCTAAGTCAAAGTTCTCCTCCCTGCCTCTAAAATCAATTTTTTTGGAAAAATATTTTATATAAAAGTGGTAGTTCGTATGTATATCTATGCTGTTGAAATTACAAATTTCGTTCTAGCATTTTGCGAGAAATTTCCCAAAAACTCAAGAAAGAACAAAAAAAAAAAACCTATTCAATTAAATCGCACTACCGGTTAACCGATTTTCTTCGAATCTGGAATTCCAGCGCTGCTTTGGAGGTGTACCTTCATCGGTAGTACATGTGGTGGCAATCATACATTGCACTGAATTGACATTTTAATAGCAAGTTTAACGGTTGTTGCTGCTCCCCCAGATTTTTTCCCACCAGCCAAATTTCACAAAAAATATTTGAATAAGAGGCATTTATTTGTGTGAATAATATTCGAAGTTTAACGGAAACCGCTGAAACTGTTGTCGAGAAAATTGTTTAATTAAAAACACACGTACATAAAAAAACGACATACACTGACCATTTGCCAGGGACATTTTGTTTTCGTACTCAGGGGATCGCAAAGCATGTATTTCCGGTGAGAACATAGATTTCAAACATTGAACACGATTACAATAATTCCTGCACATTGATGAACGTCTAACATGGACATATACCAATACGTAGCGAGTTTTAGTATAAAGAAAATGGTTAGAGTTATTTTCGAGAAAATCACAAAAAGCTGAAAAAAAAACATTCAGTAAAGTGGTATATCCGGTTGATGAATTTTGCCCGAAATCGTCGTATCTGATGCGGTGGTCTCCAAAAAAAGTCCTGTGTGTGTGGATGTGTGTGAAAAGAATATCTAAAAACGAAAAGCTGCAAGAAGCTCGAACATTTTTACATTTTCTTTATACATGTATTATCAACTAAACATACAAAGAGCTAGAACTTATATTTGAAACATTTCTTCGGGAAAATTCATTGTTTCTCCGGGAAACATTTTTGGGAGGGTTTTCCTCTAAAATGCTATTTCAATTTATTACACAATTCTATCATCATAATAATATTAATTAGAATTAATATGTTAATGAAATTCGGAGTTTGAAGAAAATCGGATAACCGGAAGTCCGTTTTTACTGAACTTTTTTTTTAGTTTAGGTGATTTTCTATATAAAATCACTGACAAATTTCAGTTAATTAACTATATAATTTGTCAATTACAATTTTGTAAACTGCAGTATGAGAAAATTGTGTGAGTATTTCACACCAGATTTTTTATTATTAATTAGATCATTAAAAAAGGCTATTTAGCGGCATCGTGAATAAAAAAAGTCTATCAGCGGGATAAACCATAGTGGCGCTAATAATCGCCGTAGTTGATGCGCCCCGAAACAAAGAAGAAAATAGTTCGGGAAACAATCGTTCCTGTGCACTGATCTATAATGAGCAAGCTCTACCCTGCTTAATGTCTCTGACCACAGATTGGAGAAGGGATGAGAATATTGGGCAGTAGTAAGAGAATATTATATATCTCTTGTTTGACTCTTTACGTATCCCTTACTTACTTCTGCCCCCACCCGCCAACCAAAGTCTTTATAGGAGAGTGACAATCAGACAAACTGAGCAGAGCTTAATCAATAACTGTAACATGACACTGTCAGTGTAATGTAATTCAATCTATATTCGATATTCATTCTAAAATGTAAATTACTATGTAATTTTTGCTACATAGCTAAAACATTAGTAAATTTTCAGTGGGTATAACTATTTAATTCCGGAAATATTGCTTTCCTTTTTTTATTACAAGTTGTTTAATAGTTCTGGTAATAATAAATTTTTCATGTAATCTGGTAGATTTTCAGCTTTAACTCCTTCTCTTTTGGCCATTTCTATTAAAGTTTCGTAAGTTAATTTTTTATCTTCACCTTCTTTATCCATTCTTCCAATCATATCTTTAACTTCATCGGGCATATTTAATTTTTCAGCTCTTTGCATCATCTCCTCTTTTAATGTCACTCTTTTCGGTTTTGGAAATTTACAATCTTTAAACAGTACCGCACCTTTCGGTCTTAAATCTATTGTTCCTTTTAATAAGCTGAAATAGAGTTTTTTTTTAATCAGAAAAGGACAACATAATCTATTAATCTAACGCTTTAAAATAATGTTTTAAGTAGTTGTTAAGTGTTAAATGTGTTGGATGTGTATCTTAAAAATATACTGTGTTCCTCAGAGAGATTGTATATGTAATGTAAATAGAATGTAGACTGCTGAATTGTATGTAATTGTGAGCTTGAACTTACTTGAGGAAACGCTTAATCCAAGTAGTTACACAAAGCAATTATCCCTGCAGTTCGTCTGTGGGCTGTGTGAGGGTTGGAAAAGTCAGTGGAGTAAGTGTTGTTCATAACTTTCAGGCTGCGACATCCACATGATACGCTAATCATAGATCCACTAATCTACTCTTTATGGGGAGGGGGGGGGTAAATCTTATTCTAGAGGAGGTAAATAACTACAAATATGGTCCAAAATTCATTCATGGTGGTCAATCTCAGGCCTGCTCAACTTGGATTATATAAAAAAAATTGTGGAACTTGTGGTTTAAGAAGAATACAATTGGGGCTCAATCCTTTGGCATGTCTTTTATGCCAAAACACAGTTAATTCTTTCAGCTGTGATTGTACCGTGCATAGAAGTTGGTTGCTGAAGTGTACGAATATGATAGTGGAAAATAGAAGATGTGAAGTTGAAGTAAGTGGGTGCCTAAAGGTAAGCAAAGTCCAATAGGCAAAATACCTCAACCTTATCTGCAGGTCCCCTAATCGCTAAAATGATTTTGCTTTTCAGATACAGGAGATGACAGTGAAAGTTACCTCTTCTCTCTGGGAAACCAGCAAGTCAAAACTAACTGAGGAAATGGGTGGTCAATTTCCGGAAACCATAGTCGAATGCAGCTACTGCATCCGAGGGTATCTCTCTTAGAATCATCCTGAACTATTGTCCTATTTCTAAAATCAGATTTCTAATACGAGGAAGTAGATTAGCTCTAATACTTCTTCAAGGATCTTGGATGTTTTTGCGGAAACGCCCAGCCTAAGAACACAATCTATACTGACAACCAAGCATTCAAAAACGTTTTTCATATGTGATTTGCATATTTAATTGATGAATACAACTGTATAGGTAAAAGTAAATTCCAAATACCGTTCAATCCAGCTCCTCCGCTTAAAAAAATGAAAACTGAAATCCGCAAAGAAAAGACTTATTCATATTCAATATGTATTAATCTTCTGATCCCTTAACTAATTACAATAATTTTATCAGCACTATTTAAAGCTGCTGAAAATTCGGTACCTCAATCAAAATCATAAGTGATGTAAGCCTAATTTTCCAAAAAGCCGTCGTGGTGGGATGACGATTGCGACAATGCCAGAAATGATAACGTTGAATCGTTCAAACAATTTAAAAGATTTCCACCTCTTCCAAACTTGATCAGTAGCAAGATATGCTACAGTAGACAGCGATATGTCGTAAAATTTACAAATCTAAAATACAAGCGAAGTGGGTCGAATTCTGTAACCCGTTTAACGCTCAGACGCCTCTAAAATATATTTAGAATAGCGCGCGGGCGCTCAATCGCGGATATATCCCTTCCCCCCATAGTTGGCAAGTAGATTCCA
Organism: Triatoma infestans; assembly: GCA_011037195.1. Lineage (NCBI taxonomy): Eukaryota > Metazoa > Arthropoda > Insecta > Hemiptera > Reduviidae > Triatoma > Triatoma infestans. Next base: position 128,382 of record JAAEAF010002429.1, on the reverse strand, counting down.
GATTTCCATGATTCTCTCAGCCCAGAAACAGAACCTGAATCAACACCTGAAATCCCTCCTTCTCCCCCATGTCTTCCACAGAATCATCAGCTCTTTCAGTTACGGAAAACTATTCCAAAGAATGACAATTCCTCTTCGGGAGTGCACATTATACACTAACCAATGCTTTCTCATTTATCCCATTTATCTAAGAAAAAAGTTACAGTTTAGTAACGATTATACAGATCAGTAACATTATCATCGTGTGTCCGTAAGACTTTTGAACGAATTATTAACTGACTGTTTTCAACTTTGTTATAAAAATTGTAATCATTCTTTGTAAATAAAAAGTAAATAGTAACCGTGATTTTGCGGTATCAAAAATAAACATTAATAGGTAATAACAACCCATCAATACATAACACTATTTACATCCCCAAGAAGCAATAAAAGGTACAACTGTTCGGATTTAGCCAACTCTAGCTCAACAATCACACTCGCTAAAACTTACTCTCAGGAGCCATACTCTTCTGATAACCTCCATACTAGAAACATTGACACTCTGGGATTCCGCAGAAGATCCTTTAGGAGGCGGTGGATTTGATCTCACTTATTTATTTTGAGTATACTCAGAACTTATTGGGTTCAAGTAAACAGAACGACAGTACAAATATTAATAATCACTTTTGATATCTTCTCAAACTGTCACTGATTTCCGGAACACTTCCTAATCCGCCATCAGCTTTTCTCAATTCTCGCAGACCTTCACTTACCTCGCGCAATCTTTTATTTACTTCTTCAGGCGTCATTTTAGATATATTTTCCATAGTAATTTCTTTACCCCAATCATGTAACCTGTAAAAAAATAGAAGAAAGATGAGTATGTCTCGAAAAAAAAAACTTATATTCCTGATGGAACCTCAATTTTAGCGATCAGACTTCAAGAATTTAAATTCTTAATGAGGTAGGATAAGAATAGGGAAGAAAAAAATAAATCTTACTCCTTTTCACATTCATCAAAATTAAATGATTCAAAGTGTTTCCTGGCCTCTTCAACTTTTTCTTCATTTTTAGCAATTTGTTCATTTATGTATTTAAGTTCATTATCTATACTCTTTTTGTCTTGCAGATTTTCTGCAGCATTGTTCACTATATAGGATATGTCGCCTTGATCGTACTGTCCGTCGGTTAATACATTTTCCAGCAGTTTGATATCCTCTGAAGTTTCACAACGACTGAAATTCATACAAACTTTTGCATTAATTATTTTCCCCACAGTATTTTTACTCTCCCTACATTAAGGCGAAGTATTGTAATCGTGTCAAATTTTCGATAACAAGTTTTTACCGGAAATACACCTTTTTGATGTCCCTTGACTCCAAAAAAGTGGAATCAAATTAGAAAAAGCTCAAAAAGGTAGAATTGCAAAAAAATCAAATTTCATATTCGGTTTTAGGTATTAAAATGGGATCCGAGATATCTGCCGAAATTCCTTAAACAGAAGTACCACTTTACTGAATATTTTTTTTTTTTTTTTACTTTTTAGCCAATTTACTCCAATGGTTCCAACGATTTTCTTCATCCTTTTTTATCAACTACACGTACTAAGAGCTGCAATTTTTTGTTTGAAACATTTCTCTCAGATAATTTATTTAAGGCCGCTTTTAGGGGTAGGGGTGGAGTTAGGTTTTCTTATAAAGTGCTATTTCCATTTATTATACAATCGTATCTAAATAATATTGTTTAGAATTAAATATTTTAGCGAAATTCTGAGTTTGAAAAAAATTCTGGTTGGCCGGAAGTAGTTTTTTTTTTTAACAGGTTTTTGTTTGTTTCAGTTTTCTGCGTTTTTTCTCCATAAAAACACCGCCGTAGTTCTTGACATTTAATAAACCATGAATACAGGGACCTATAAGTTTTGTTGGACACTTTTCCCCGAGAAATCCCATCCCATCTAAAAAGTTTTGGGGGAAGATATGTTTTACTCGAACCAGTCATGTTATTAAGTTTAGATACTCCTATTGATACAATACAGAACACAACTTTTAGTAAGTGAATTATAAGTTTGAATGAACGAATGAATGAATGAATGAATTATAAGTATTCGAATGTAAGTAATACAAGCAGCGCTCCTTATGTCAGTACTTAGCAATGCATGTAGCGCCACTTTTAATTTAAATATAGATGCTCAAAAAACAATTAGAACTCACCAAAAACCATTTTTTTTCCGGAAATATGTGTCATATCATTGATATTTTTGCAGTTTGCCTTTCAAATTTGAAGAAAATAAGATTTAAAACTTATCGACAAAATTAAAATAAAATAAAAAACGGAAACCTATATTGTGAAGTTAACCGAAAAATTTATATTGCCCTTTCGGTTAACCGGGATATTCTAGAAATTTGAAATATTCTACAAAATTGCAACTTAATATCATAATGGTGTTAAGAATTCTACACATTGCACTGAAATGAACTTTAAAGAAAAGCTTAAACTTTGCAGATAGTCATCCGAAATCGTCCAAAATTCAATTTTCCTGAAAAAACGTTTCAAATAAAAGTGATTAGGTTCAAAAGAAAAGAGGGCCGAACCCTGCGCTATCCAAAGCTTCTTGGGCCCATATAGCTACCCCCCCAAAATGGAAAAACAACTACCTGGTTTGGAACGAGAGTCCAAAGCTGGATTTTATCCACCAACATCTTAGTTGGAACAAATCAGACCAAGCTTAAAAAGGGAAAAGGCCTAAGCTTTTGCGTACGCTTCTACCAAGCATCCTACACTTACCCATTAAATAAACAGGCAACAAGTTAATTATAACTAAAGTGGGTAGAAAATCAAAATTTCTAAACTAGGGCACGGATGGTTCATGAATAACAATTCACCAGCGGCAGCTAATATTAGGAATACGAAAGCTATCTCAGACGCGTTTGAATATTTACTTAGCAGTAAGGCTGATGCAAATTGATTTTTGGATGAGCAAGACCGTTATGGGATTTATGGTGAAGTGGGATTTTTCGTTAAGTCTTGGACCAAAGAGAAAACGCTATATTAAAGTCAGTTTTTTTTGTTTTTTTTTTGGAGAGACAATGTACATTTGGGGTGATCATATGAAGTGTTGAATCCAATACGGAGACAGATCTTGTTTGAAGCTGATTAGTTTTGTAGTTCAGTAGTGCATTAAATCCTAAATTCTGATCATTAGGCGAAGTTAATGTTTATAAATTAAAAAATAATAATATAATAATAATTACTTACTTAATATCAACCTCATCGTCCCATCTAAATTGATCTAAATCTATATTCCTCGCTTGCTCTAATATATCATTGCGTTGTGTTTGTTCTAATTCTTTTAATATACTCTCTCTATTCCAAATATCCATTTTATTTTATTTGACAATTTTTAATTTGACAGTCTAAATACTAATCACGAATAATTATTGCTAAAATATAACTAATTACATATGGGTTTTATTCCAATTAAAATAAAAAAAATAACTTTCAAATGACAAGCGAACACAGCCATATAAATTCCATAATATACAATTTTTATTTTCTCTAACTGCGGTTGGAAGAAGTAGTGTTGTTATCGTATCAAATTTTTGATATCGGATTTTCACCGAAAATGCACGTTTTGAGTATCCTGAGTCCAAAAAAAAGTGGTTTTAAGAAAATGATTTGTGTGTGGGTATGTATGTGAGCAGCATAGCTTAAAACTGAGAGAACATTGTCTGGATGCTGGCAGTGAACTGAGAAAAATCCAAGCGCCAATGACCATAAACGCTGACTCGCCTTAAATTAAAAAACAAGAGAAGAAGGAAAATCGCAGAAAGTTCATATTTGACATTCCATTTGTGGATCACTGTGGAATCCGGACAGGAACTTCCTGTTCAAAATTCCCAACCAAAAGTGCCACTTATTATGTGGATATTGCAGTTTTTAATGATTCTCTCGAAAATGATTCTAACAGTTTTCATTAAACTTCATACACTCTCACTACACACAAATACCAATAATTCATACACTCTCAGTACACACAAATACCAATACTTCACACACTCTCAGTACACACACATACCAATACTTCATACACTCTAGGTACACACAAATACCAATACTTCATACACTCTCAGTACACACAAATACCAATACTTCACACACTCTCAGTACACACAAATACCAATACTTCATACACTCTCAGTACACAAAATACCAATACTTCATACACTCTCAGTACACACAAATACCAATACTTCATACACACTCAGTACACACAAATACCAATACTTCATACACTCTCAGTACACATAAATACCAATACTTCACACACTCTCTGTACACATAAATACCAATACTTCACACACTCTCTGTACACACAAATACCAATACTTCACACACTCTCTGTACACATAAATACCAATACTTCATACACTCTCTGTACACACAAATACCAATAATTCATACACTCTCAGCACACATAAATACCAATACTTCACACACTCTCTGTACACATAAACACCAATACTTCACACACTCTCTGTCCACACAAATACCAATACTTCACACACTCTCTGTCCACACAAATACCAATACTTCACACACTCTCTGTACACACAAATACCAATACTACACACACTCTCTGTACACATAAATACCAATACTTCACACACTCTCTATACACATAAATACCAATACTTCACACACTCTCTGTACACATAAATACCAATACTTCACACACTCTCTGTACACATAAATACCAATACTTCACACACTCTCTGTACACATAAATACCAATACTTCACACACTCTCTGTACACATAAATACCAATACTTCACACACTCTCTGTACACATAAATACAAATACTTCACACACTCTCTGTACACACAAATACCGATAATTCACACACTCTCTCTACACATAAATACCAATACTTCACACACTCTCTGTACACATAAATACCAATACTTCACACACTCTCAGTACACACAAATACCAATAATTCATACACTCTCAGTACACATAAATACCAGTACTTCACACAAACTCTGTACACATTAATACCAATACTTCACACACTCTCTGTCCACACAAATACCAATACTTCACACACTCTCTGTACACACAAATACCAACACTTCACACACTCTCTGTGATCGGGATAAAGACGGTTTGGAGTTCCACCGTAGTAGTCTCCCAATGGGTAGCTCAGAGGAAAGATTGGTGCTATGATAAAACAGATATATTTCCACTATAACTTCACTTTAACAAATGAGAAATTGATGATGATGATGGTGGTACGTTTAATTTGTTAAGTTTTACAAATGATATAACATACATAGAGTTGATGGCGGTGGAGATCGTACTCGTACGAAAACTACAGTGATACTCACTAACTTACATGACAACAGTACAGGGTAGCACAGGTCAAAGTTTGTTCGAAATTCTGATACAAAATGCTGGTGTGAACGAGTGTGTGTGTGTCTGTATGTACATATGTGCGTGTGTGTTTGTTTGCTACACAGATTCTTCTTTTCAACCTTTAAGTTTACGGTGAATATTAAAATTTACAACTTACTGCTTTAATATTATTAAAAATATATCACTTGTACGTACCATACCGCCCACCAAATTTTAATATTATTACTTGGAAGGAGGATGATAGGTGATAATTCTGGATGGGTGATAGGTGATAGGGAAACCAGTTTGAGGATCGAGCGCTTGTGATTACCGTGGGCTGTGCGAACCGTAACTACTCGCACCACGCCATCATGTCCAGGATGGACTTCCACGATTCTGGCTAACGGCCATTGTAGTGGAGAAGCGAGGGTGTCCTTAAGGAGGACACGGTCACCTATCTGCACATTTGGAGTGATCTTAGTCCACTTTTTTCTCTGTTGTAGGGTATGGAGATACTCGTTTCTCCAACGATCCCAAAAGTTTTGGATCCGCTTGCGCAGCAATTGCCAGCGACTCAATAGATTATCTGGTACATCAGAGACCGAAGTTGCAGGGATGGCCGCTAAAGGTTGTCCGATCAAAAAATGGCCAGGGGTGAGAGCCTGCAAGTCAGAGGGATCTGAAGACAGAGGCGAAAGGGGCCGAGAATTGAGGATGGCCTCAATCTTGGTGAACATCGTGGTTAGCTCTCTTTCTAAATACGGCTGATTACCCAATGTCTTTAGTAACAGGGATTTAACAACCTTAATGTTAGCCTCCCATAATCCCCCAAAATGGGGTGTATAAGGAGGGTTAAATTTCCACTCTATTGCCTTCTGTTGACTGTAATTAATGAGCGCTTCTCGAGTCTCGTTAGTCTCTTGCCATTGGGCTAGTTCTTTGAGATAATGGGCAGCCCCTTTAAAATTAGTTCCGCAATCCGAGAATACTTTGGCCGGGACCCCTCTCCGGGCTATAAAACGGTCAAATGCGTCAAGGAAGCCTTCGGTGGAAAGATTAGGAACCACCTCCAAATGAGTTGCTTTGGTAGCAAAGCAAATAAATAAGCATAAGTATGCTTTGATAAGGGGCGCACGCCGCCGAGACGTCTCTCGACATAGAAAGGGACCAGCGAAATCTACGCCGACATGATAGAAAGGTCGACACTCCTGGAGTCTCTCAGCCGGTAAGTCGCCCATATAGGTTGCTCTCGCTGCCTGGGATAGTTTGAGACAAGTTAAACACTTGCTTTTCCTCTGCTTGATTAAGCTTCTAGCAGCGGGAATCCAGTAATTTCGTTGAATTATAGACTGCAGTGTGGCGGGCCCGACATGTAAATGACTACGATGGAGGTAATCCACCAGTAGATTGTTGAAATGTGAGCGGCGTGGTAATAACAGCGGATGTTTCTGATGTTCCTTTAAAGAAGAATGTCGAATTCTGCCGCCCACCCTAACATGCCCGTCTTGGGCGATAAAGGTGTTTAGAGAACGACATATTGCCCCCGAAGGTGATGCCGATGAAGGAAGTGGTTCTGCAAAGGCCACAGGATAATAATGCCGTTGCAGCAGATAGATACATTTTTGATTAGCTTGTCGGAATTCACCAGCAGTAATAGGACCTACCGTTTTGGTTTTCGATTTGCAAGTTTGTAGAAAGCGTAACACAAAGGCCATGCTACGTACTAGAGTGACATAAGAGGAAAATTGTTCCATCCAAGAAACAATTTCTGGAAAAGTAGCTGTAGCTGCTAATACGGTTTTAGATAATTTAACTTCAGGTAATGTTGTAGAAGGGATATTATTATAAGGTGTTGCGGGCCACGAAGCCTCGCTCTGGCAAAGCCAAGGAGGGCCATTCCACCACAACGATGAATGGACTAACGCTGATGGGGCTAAACCTCTTGAACCCAAGTCAGCTGGGTTATCAGAAGTTGAAACATGCTGCCACCGGGCAACAGGAATCGTGTCTGTAATTTCGACAACTCTATGAGCGACGAATATTTTAAGATTTTGTGGAGGCATATTGAGCCAATTTAATACGAAGGTAGAATCGGTAAAGAAGATATCCTCACTTGGAGAAGACATATGTTTTCTGAAACTACTGAGGGAGGAATATAAACGCGCTAAGAGTAATGCGCCTAATAATTCCAACCTAGGGATGGTAAGTGGCTTAACCGGTGTAACCTTAGTTTTCGCCTTAATCAGAAAGGACTGAAAACCTGAGGAATGTTTAGTAAAGAGATAAATAGATGCGCAATAACCTCGTTCTGATGCATCGCAAAACCCTAATAATTTACAAGTTATGTCCTTAGCTACAGGTACAAAACGTGGGATTTTATGTGGGTGATGTGGGGCAGATCGTTAATAAGTGCCAGCCACGTTTGCTCTAGGTTTTCTGGACTTTAGGTGTCCCAATCAATTCCTGCTTGCCAAATATCCTGCAACAATAGTTTAGCTGCAAAAACTATTGGAGCGAGATAACCCAATGGGTCAAAAATACGAGCTATAGTTGACAAAATTGATCGTTTGGTCATGGCAGAGGAAATAATATCCTGCAGTTTATATGAATAAACATCCTCTTGGGGATCCCATTGCATGCCTAGAACTTTCACTACATGATCCTCACTTGAAGTGAGAGAGATGGGTGGGCTGGAAGACGGATTTTCACGAGCAATCACTTCTGAAGAATTACTAGCCCATTTACTTAAAAGAAAACCACCACGAGACAGGAAATTAATTAGTTGATCACGTAGATGAACTGCTTCGGAAATAGAAGCTGCTCCAGTCACAATGTAATCCACATAGATATCGCCGAGTAATACTTCTGAAGCTTGGGGATAGGCATCACCTTCATCTATAACAAGTTGCTTGATTACATGCATTGCTAAATATGGGGAACATGCTAACCCATAGGTGAGAGTGTTAAGAGCAAATTCCTCAACAGGGTCAGAGGGATCAGCACGCCACAGTATATGTTGGTATTTGCGATCAGCTGGTGCAACTAATATCTGCCGATACATCTTAACTATATCGGCAGTGAAGGCAATTCGATGGCGACGGAAATTAAGCAAAATAGAGGAGATATCTGTCTGAAGTTTAGGGCCTACCAATAAATGATCATTAAGCGAACCGTTTGAGGTTTTGGCAGAACCATCGAACACTACTCGTAGCTTAATATCTGCCGCATCTCGTTTCACTACCGCATGGTGAGGGATGATATAATGAGCAGAGCTAAGTGCTCGACTCATATGATTCATTACAAAGTAAGTTTGCATGAAGGTCTGATAGTGTAGGTGTAATTGTGGATCCTTACTCCACCGATTTTCTAAATGAAACAAACGTTTCAGGGCTAAAGATCTACTATCATATCCTGGGTTGAATTCCTCTTTAAAGGGAAGAGAAACCATATATCGGCCAGATTCAGTTCGCTGATATGTGTGCTGGAAATGGTTTTCACACTTCTGTTCATCAGCTGATGTGGGAATCGATTTATGAATTTCTTCAGTTTCCCAAAACTTCTTCATTATGTCTGCAATATTTGGCTCGCCAGATATAAATAAAGAGGTATGATTGGGTGGTGAACATGCACTGACAAACTGTCCAATCAATACCTTCCCGAAGATGGTATCCACAACTTGTGGCTGAGAGGGTTTGATAACAGATGGCAGACCAGGCACTACTTGAGCGAACACATCAGCACCCAACAATAAATCTATGGGACCCGGTTTCCAAAATTCTGGGTCAGCGAGAGTTAAACCAATATAGTGTTGGCGAACCTCAATGGGAACAGTCACTTGGGGAAGATGAGAGGTAATTGTGGGAACCACCACACCGTCCACTTGAAGTTCTACATTATTACTATCAACGGGGATTAAAGAGCAAGAGACTTTCCCTTTAACTTCTTTTAAGCTCGTTTGTCCAATACCGGAGATGCCTTTTTTAAAGCTTACAGGTGTCAAGTGCAAGCGTTCAATGCATGGTTGAGATATAAAGGAGTACTGACTGCCACAGTCAATCACTAGGCGAACTGGTTGGTAATGACCAAGGTGATCCCTAATGCGAGCTAGAGCCGTGCCTAACAGCACTTCAGTATTTTCATTAGTGATGGAGGTCAAGGCCGAGCGATCTTCAGTACCAGAGGGGGCAGGTGTATTTGAAATAGTAACTGCTTGTTGGGTAGGTTTAGCAGGAGTAGAAAAATGCAATGTGGTATGGTGACGACGACTACATTCTCGGCAAACATTTCTTGAGGTACATTGGTTGGTGCGATGACCAGGATGCAAACAGTTTCTGCAACCAGACCACTCGCTTAATAACTGGTATCTCGCCGCAGGGGATTTCGATTGGTAAGTGGGGCATTCCCTCAATATATGAGGCTTAGTGCAAACAAAACATGACAAACGTTTAGATTTGGTAGCATCAGAAGGAGATTTTACTTCAACTCCCTTATTACTAGATGTTGAAGCAGAGGACGTTTGAACAAACAAGGAAGTGCCGGATTTCCTTGAAGTCAGGCTGGTCCCCCTTGGTTGAAATTTGTTTGGTGTGCTCAGGCAAGTGGAAGCTTTCGGTGGCGTTGATTCATCTGATGGAGGATTAGCCAAAGCTAACGAATTGCAGCGACTTTGTACGAAATACATAAGTCTAATAGCAGTTGGGAATTCAACGTTCTCCTCCATCATACAAATCTCAAAAGACTCTCTGGTAACCGAGTCCAAACATCTTACAGCTAATTCGAACAAAATATATTCACTTAAATCGTTTATCTTCAATTGGTTAAGGGATGTGATATTCTCTCCTACTACTGAGAGAAACTCTTGCAAGGAAGAAAAAGATGACTTCCCTTGTAGTGGCCTAAAATTTATAATTTGATTTAAATAGGAATGCGCTAAGCGTCTCCGATTGTTAAATTGCGTATTCAGAGCTGTCCAGGCCTGTTCATAATTCTCTGCGGTTAAGGGGACAGATTTGAGAGCAGAGAGAGCGCGCCCACTCAAAGAGCCCAATAAGAAGTGATATTTCTCCATGGGAGTGAGTGAGGCGTCACTATGCACCAAAGAAGTAAATGTGTCTCTAAACATGGGCCATTGTTTCAATCGACTATCAGATTGGGGTAACTTTATCTCAGGCAAGTTTCGTTGTGAAACTCGAGAA
>JAAEAF010002429.1:0-114571 GCA_011037195.1 Triatoma infestans | reverse complement strand
ATACTTCACACACTCTCTGTACACACAAATACCAATACTTCACACACTCTCTGTACACATATATACCAATACTTCACACACTCTCTGTACACACAAATACCAATACTTTACACACTCTCTGTACACATAAATACCAATACTTCATACACTCTCTGTACACACAAATACCAATATTTCATACACTCTCAGTACACATAAATACCAATACTTCACACAAATTCTGTACACATAAATACCAATACTTCACACACTCTCTGTCCACACAAATACCAATACTTCACACACTCTCTGTCCACACAAATACCAATAATTCACACACTCTCTGTCCACACAAATACCAATACTTCACACACTCTGTGTACACATAAATACCAATACTTCACACACTCTCTGTACACATAAATACCAATACTTCACACACTCTCTGTCCACACATATACCAATCACTTTATTCGAAATATTTACCAGAAAATATTTTTCCGGCATTTCCGTTTAACTAATTTTCTCCAAACTTGAAATATAGCGATGTAACTAAACATTAAACTCATATTTGTGGTACAGTATGCTAAACAGGATTCAGCACTTTAAAGAAAAACCTATAAAGTTTAAAGCTCCACCAAAATATCAATATTCTTGGAAAAAAAATATGCTAGGATTAAAGAGTGTGGTGGGGTGGGGTGGGGGTTGTTCTAAATACAAAATTCAATTAAGTTATATTTCCGGCTAACGGGTTTCACCAAGAAAACTACGCGTTGCATTCAACGCGGTAATGTTGCTGGTGGTTTGAGCTTTGTGCAATTTTCGGTTTTAAATTTTTAAATATTTTTTTCACTATCTCTCTCTCTCTCTCTCTCAGCCACAATGCACAAAACAAATACAACCACTTACATTAATGTAGATACATAAATTTCTTTAAAGGCCTGAAAACATTTTATCATACTCTGAAATCCTTACTTGTTTCCTTCCGGTGAAAATACGATTCCAAAACTTTGGCACAACGGCCATACTCCTCGTAAAGCAATAAGTAATTTTTATAAAATTTATACAACATATCTAAAACCAACATAATTAAGTGTAAAACATATAACACACTAAGAAGCAGGCGATCACGGAAAATGTCTCTGAAACTAAAGTAAAATAGGTAGTAAAAAGTAAAATGTTTTATATATATAGAAACACATACATATTGTTTAACCATTTTATAAATTTTTACATTTATTCATTATTTACTAAAATTCAACAATTAAACTTATATCCTCTCATTGTATTTGATTTTATTAAAGAATTTAATTTAGGCCACCTGCCTGATAGAATTTAATAATTAAATAACATGAACTAAACATTTTAATTATTCTGTAACTAGATATACAAAATTAAACTCTTTATAGAAAGGCCACACGGTTTAATTGAAAGGAATTCATTTTAATCTAAAGAGAATATTAAATCCTTTGCATTCATTAAGATTATAATATTATAATATAATTTATTATTACTTTCTATTATTGCTAAGTGGTAAGAGGAAGTACTACAATCGTGCACAGTTTTCAACATATCGAGTTTACTTAGGTTTTGGGTTCCTCTGAGTCAGAAAAAGTATTTTTTTAGAAAACGGTCTGTGGGTGTGTGTGTGTGTGTGTTGTGAAAAGTAAGCTTTTTTATTATTATTGAAATTTACATCTGTAACAATAGTTACAAGTAAATATAATGATAGCTCTCTCTGCATATTCCTCGCCCTTAACCAAAAAATCATTATATAAACAATGTAAGAAAGGTTATTAATAATATTAATGTACACTAGCCAGTTTTATATATTATTATTGTACATACTAATGTGGGGGGCAAAAAATGCCACTGTTGTCAATAAATTGACTACTATCGATACGGCTGCTGGAAGGACGGAATTTGTGTTGAAGAGACGTTAATCGGCGATTGTAGGTTGTATCTGTTAAGTTGTATGCTAAGGTTGTGAACTTTTAATGTGACTTTTATATAAACTGTTGTTTCTATTCAAAGTTGATTATTTTCAGTTTAAGTTGTGTTAATTATTATTGTTTAAAGTTGTGTTAATTATTATTATTAAACCATTTACATTAGTTGTCTTTTTAATTGTTCAGAATATAAGCGTTTTAAGGAATTCTATCTGGTCTTTTGATCGCTTAATTATTTCTAATAAGTGGGAAATTAAATAATAACCACCCTAATGTATATTTATAGTAAAGCTTTTTATTATTATTTATTATAATGATAGCTAATACAATGGCGGGATTTGGATTGGGTGATACAACAATATCATAACACATGATACATTATTTCATCGTGTCGTGACAATAGTAAATCATGAGGCCATCTCCTCCAAATCTGCCGTCAACTAACAACGTTCAACGTACTTTGTTCACACACGTCACTCTGCCAGTCAGCCTGTCACTCTCTTCTCACGCTACTGTAATCTAACTGTATAATATTATAGTGTAAAATCCTTGCAGTGTTTATTATTCGCAGTCAATACAGTCTTCAATAAGTCTTATTTTACCCAACCCAAAAGTTTTTCTTCCAAACACTCCGTAAAAGATCCACTACGAGCAAAGTTTCGAGCAAAACACTGAAAAATTTATTTTATACACAAACACTTGTGATTAATCGACTTTCTCCAGTTATGGGGTTCTATCAATGCTTCTACTTAATCTTTACTTTATATTGCCCATAGAAGTAATATAAATTTTAATGTACTCAGAAATCAATTTACGTTTAAAAAACATTTCGAACAAAACATTTATGCGACTTTAATCATTACTATTTATTTTAAAAGAAACATTATTGTGAAATAATTTATTTTTAATTATATGTTGTACGCGAAATTTAAAGAAAAAGCGATACAAACCTAATTTCGAAAATTACCTCGATCGAGACGAAAGTAAAATTTGCTGAGAGTTGAAACGTGATATTCGTTTAGCTAAACACCATCGGATCCTGCAATGAGATTCCCCCCCCCCAAATCCGCCAATCCGGAAATGCGACTTTAATCATTACTATTTATTTTAAAAGAAACATTATTGTGAAATAATTTATTTTTAATTATATGTTGTTTATTTGAAAGTTACGAGTATAAAGAAATAAATTATAAACATTATTAACAATAAAATTTTGTATATTTCTATTCATCAAACTACTTTACTAGATTGCTATGTGATATTAGAGATGAAAAAAAATAATCATAAAAGAAAGGTGATGACAAAGAACACAAAATGATAAATATTCGCAGATGTGGAAATGGCAATGATAAATGACTCTTTAAAAAAGAAATGCATGCATGACAAATTGAAAACTGGAATTTTATGTTTTAGCCTGGCGTTGTTTACTATTAATATATTTACTACATAATTTATATATATGTTTAATTTAATGTTTGGTATATTTTGATTTTTAGTTTCAAGTACACCATCATTACCACCAGGTATCATTTCTGGATGGTCAGTGTTTCACCGGAAATTGAGTTTTCACCGGAAATACATGTTTTGAGGTTCCGAATATGAAACAAATGTTTTTAGCGAATGAACTGTATATATTATAGCGGAGAAGATATTATTTTAATGTATTGTGCTAATTTTTTTTGGAATAAAGGCTTAATATATATACATATATGTATGTGTGTATGTGTGTGTGTGTGTGAGTGTAACAGAATGTCTCAAAAATGAAAAGTCATGAGAAGCTCAAACTTGGTATTCCGTTTAAGTACTATCAGCGCATCAGTCACGAAGATTTCTGGCAAAACTCATCAACCGAAAGTGCGAGTTTACTAAATGATTTATCAGTAAATCGTTGTTCATGATTTTCTCACAGACACCTCCGATTTTCTTTAAACTTCGTACACCATCTACAACATACGTAATTATCACTTTTATTTGTAATATTTTCCAGGGCAAATTGATTTTTTTGGGCTTCTGAGGGAATAGTAGCGTTATGTTTTCCTTTAAACTACCACTTTATATTCAACTAGTACTTTGGAGGAAAACATAAAGCTCCCTGAACCTCCAAAACCAGGAAAATGTTACAAATAAAAGTGATAGGTATTTGTTTGTGTTGATAGCATAGGAAGTTTAAAACCGTTGGGGCTGTTTTTCGAAAAATCATGATAAATGGAAAATCCATTCAGTAAAGCCGCACTTCCGGTTGATGGATTTTGCCTGAAATCTTAGTGTCTGCGATGCCTAAACAGGATACAAAGTTTGAGCTACCTTCGGCCCTTCGTTTTTGATATACTCTGTTAACGCACACAAATACGACCATTCGCCAAAAACATGTTTTCGTATTCAGCGGACCCCAAAGCATATATTTATGGTGAAAATCAATTTCGAAAATCTGCCACGATTGCAATACTTCCATGGGGGTTATTATTATTATTTGTCTGTGGGGAGGGACCAAACTCTACGCTATCAAAAGCCTCACTGGCCCATATAGCTACCCCAAGAAAAACAACAACAAACCGGGTATAGAACAAAAATCCAGACCCGGATCTAATCCATCTAAGATTCAACGCAGTCCGAATAAATCGGACAATAACCTTAAGCGGAAATAGCCTAAGTTCTTCCACAGGACATCCTATACCGACCAAAGGTCCTGAACCTAATTTCCTCACAACCCTGGCAATCTGTCATAAGATGGACGGGTGTTTCCTCCTCTGTCTCACAGGCTCTACAAAATAGATCCGGCATGAGCCCCATTATGTAGAGATGTCTTCTTAAACCACAATGTCCAGTAAGAGACCCAACCAGATGCCTGAGAGACCTCCGTGAAAAACAAGCAACGTCCCACTAATGGCCTTGTCCGGACCCCCGATGAGCATTTTGGACTGCCGAAAACCAACTGAGCTAATCCATAACGATGAATGCTGTGAAGCGGTCCATGTCTGGAAGCCTGACAGAGATGTGCCAGAAGACACGCCAACAGCGCAGGCTCGGGACTAATGAAAGGAAGAGAGGCGCTTCCAAGAGGAACTCTATATAAGTACGAAGTAGAAGGAAGAAAAAGTGAGAATGTTTTTTAGCGAATGGCTGTGTGTTTGTCTATACACAAATATCTGAAAAACGAAAAATCGCAGGAAGGTCAAACTTGATAATCCGTCAGGTACCCCCACCACTGCATCAGGTGACGACAATAGGGTTTTTGTCGAAATCCAACAAGTGGAAGTGCATCTTTACTCAATGGACTTTTCAGTTTTTCGCGATTTTCTTGAAAATGGTTCATCTTTTTTTTTTTTTTAACACTTTGTACACTATCTGTACACATACATACCTTTCTCTTTTATTTGCAAATTTTTCGAAGAAATTTTTTATTTGGGGGGGGGGGTCTGGTTGTAACAGAATATTAGTATGGTCATGCTTTCGTCTAAAATACCAAGGCCGTTCAAAGTATAGTTCTATCATCTATATGATATGAAGGCACAATGCGTGTACGCTAGAATGCAAATTCGGAACAAAATTGGTTAACTGGAAGTGCTCCTCTACAGAATAGGTTTTATTTATTTTTAGGAAATTTGTCGAAATCGACTTATTCACCTGCCTTGGTTACATTAATTACCTGTACAGACATCTTAGTGAAAATATTAAACTTTAAATTTGTTAATTTTGTAATTTATTAATACTGTAAGAGAAAATCGTGTCAGTGTTTCACATCAGATTTTTTTTTATTTAAATACCTGGAATTTCCCAGTAAAATGTCATTTTCGGAATTTTGTTCACGATTGCAATACTTTGTCTCACTGCAAGCAGGTAGAAAAGATAACATTGAATACTTACTAATGTTTACAAGACAAACAGAGAACTTCTGGAACAGAAAGTGGAAGGAAAATTTTCTATTATTTCCTTTCTGATGTGAAATACATACTTTTCTCGGCTTCTCTTTAACTGCTACGATTACCGTCTTCAATTAAAAATTAGAAGCCTTATTCCATTCCCTCTATACTCTCAGACGCTATCCGTGCAATCTCGACCAGCCATTTTCTCCTCCAAAGCATCCCTCCAATGCTGCCTTGGGCGACTACACTTCCGTCGTTCCTGTGGTACCCACTCCAAAACTTCTTAGGCTATCTACTCGGGCTCATCATTTTTTACGGAACCGTACCATTTTAGTCTTCTTACCGTTTGCCTAGTACAACCATACATATTTATCGATATAAAATAAATAAATAAATACCAATAAAATAAACCTTTGACGCAATATCTCATGGCGAGCGAAGACCTGCCAACCGTCAATTCCTACATCGTACGTCGAAGCTCGTCTAGGTTCCTACATCTGTCTAGTTTTGGGATTCGTTACCCACAGCTGCCCACACTTTCTCATACGCTGGGTCAACACGTTCTTTGCCTTTCAGGGGAATTAAACACTGAATTGTACAAAGGCATCTGAGTGGATCTAACCAATAGACTGACACAATGTATAAACCCGAAAAGTTGGCGATTCCTAGGAGCGATACACAGACGTAATTCCATAATAGTCTTCTCTGAAAGTTTACTACAGGCCATATATAATGTGACATCTCAAAAATCTTAAAAATAAATCTATAGAAAACATAATACATATCGGACAAAGCCCTGACTCATGAGATTGTTTGTGAATATAAAATTTAATTTATTGTATGTATGTGTGTGTGGGTGTGTGTGTTTTTATTTACTTTATTTATTTCATCTAATAATGGAAAAGTGTTGGTGACAGAAAGAGATTGTCCAAGTAGAAGGGGATAAGCGATATCCTGGAGTGTCGTCTATCCATCAGGGTAACAAGGCAACACAACCCAGTTATTCCAAAGCCAGTCAATATATAAAAGTACTCCTTACATATAATAGTGCAGTATCTCCAGTGCTTGGTGGGATAACATATAATAGTGCAGTATCTCCAGTGCTTGGTGGGATAACACTAGTACCAAGTGATAAACTATCCTTTATCCTTTACAATCGAAAACTATCTTCCCCTTCTTTGTATACTCTCAAACAGACCAGACTCTTCCACTCACTCTCGTTCCCTCCCTTTTCTAGAAGGGTGACTCTTTCCTTGACCTTCTAATCTATATCGATTTTTCCTCTAGGGACAGATCTATGTACAGTGTTGTATGTCAACTTTTTGTATCGTTTCTTTTATCCCTCCTTCCGTACTTGCTCTTTTCTTATTGTTACCCAGTGTTTTCTACACCCTCTTCTTCTGTAAGTACTAAACATTCTAGCAGATTTATTGGTATAGAGGGTGCACATGACTGTGAAAACTAAGGATGAAAAACTGAAGCAGTAATGTCACTCTGAGGCTCAGATGTACACCATGCTTTGTTGGCTTCTAAACCAAATTGCAAATTGATTCTTATTCTGACATGTAAGCTACACTTCACTGCTCGCACAGATGTGACCCTCTTCTTTAATTAATACTTACTATAGTAAACATCCGATACTCCAAAACGGCTTTCAGAGGAATTCACTACTGTACTGTAAGAAGAGGTACAGCAGTCGTGGTACAAAATTTTATTCTATTCTATAAGATCGTATTTTCGGTTAACAGATTTTCCTCAAATTGGGTATTCTATCAATGCTTCGAATTTGTGTTAATATATTAAGTGCATTGTAAAATCATATATTATATTGAAGTGGTAATTTAGAAGAGTGCATAAAGCTCTGTGGTTCCCCCAGAACCCCAAAAGAACAATTTTCCCCAAAAAATGTTTCATATAAAACTGCTAAGTATTTATTTGCGAAGATTGTATACGAAGTAAAGAAAATCAGTAAACCGTTTGCAAGAAAATCACGAAAAACTAAAAAAGAAAAACCATTCAGTAAAGTTGCACTGCCGGTTGATGGATTTTGCCTGAAACCTTCATGTCTGATGGTGGAAGTAAGTACTTAAACGGAAGAGCAAGTTTGAACTTCCTGCCGCTTTTCCTTTTTGCTATATTCTGTTGAAACACATACTCATTCGCTAAAAACATTAGTTTCGTATTCTGAGGACACCGAATTATGTATTTCTGGTGAAAACTCATAGGGGAAAAAGTAAATAATAAAAAAAAAAAAAATTGGCCCTTCAAAACTTAATATCATTTAGGTAACACTGCGCTTATTGTTTCCAGATGTGGATGACCTCACCGCATTCATCCTTATGGATGAGTGCAGTGGGTTGTCGGCAGTCTAAGATGCTCATTATGGGTCCATGGATGGAGCTTTGGATAGCGGGATCCAATGTCTTTCACGGACCTCTCTCAGGCATCTGGTTGGCTTCCTCACTGGGCATTGTGGTTTAAGAAGACATCTCTATACAATGGGACTTATGCCTGACCCCTTTTGTAGAGTTTGTGAGACGGAGGAGGAAACACCCCCCATGCATTTAATGAGGGATTGTTTGGGCTGTGAGGAGATTAGGTTTAGGACCTTCGGCCGTAGTAGGATATCGGTAGAGGATCTTAAGCTATGTCCTGTTAAGGTTTAGGTCCGATTTGTTCGCTCTGTGGTAGAACTTAGATGGGAAAACCTGGGCCTGGACTTTTGTTCCAGATCCAGTAGTTGTTATTCATTACGGGGAGCAATATGGGCCCAGGGAGGCTTTGGATAGCGTAGGGTTTTGCCCTCCCCTTCCTTGAATAATAATAATAATAACCGCTTGTTGTTTTGGTCAAAAACTGATTTACCGGAAATGGGACTTTACAGAATTGGTTACTGAGTTTTTTGGTATTTGCAAGAAAACGGCTGCATTTGAGAATGCTAACTGCACAGCATCCTAGTGCCCTTATGTGAAACAGTTTTTCCAGAAAAGTCGAATTTAGGGACTTCTTAGGAAAGTGTGACGTCAAAATTTCAAATGTTATTAGGATCACAAGCGCTACCTTCTGGATTACAATGTAATCACATTCAGATGCTCTCTGCTTTGCCTGAGTATCAATTATTTATTGGTCATTTTTATATACTCTATAGTAGATCCCCCAATTATCATGGATAACGACTTTTTATATCGGAAACTAAGATAGCTAGAAAAAAACTAAAAAATACTTGTCCCCGTAGTTTTTTTATAGAAATCCAAATTTAATTTGCAAATTTGTTTTGGTGCTTTCAGAAGCGAGATACAGGCACCAACTTCATTTTTTCAAATAGGGAGGTGTGGTTTTTATTTAAGAAATAGATACCACTATTTTTTGTAAGAAAAATTTACTTGAACAGTTTTTTTCTGTTGGCAAGATTTTACAAGTTAAGGATGAAAACATGATTGTTATAAGAAATTTCAAAACGATAATATTATAACGGTTTTTTGATCGAATAAGAAGAAAATTACTATTTTATTATAAATTTTACTTTTCATTAATTACAGATCTTGCTCCACCAATAGAGATGTATAGACATGCTCTTTCCTGCCAATTGTACCTTATGGCCAAATAAATACATCTCTATTGGTGGAGGCCAGTTCAAGCACGATCTGTAATTAATGAGGAGTAAAATTTACAATAAAATAGTACTTTTCTTCTTATTCAATCAAAAAACCGTTATAAATATCATTCCGAAATTTCTTATAAGAATAATGTTCTGCTAAAATATCGCTCATAGAAAAAAATCGTTCGTGTAAATTTTTCTTACAAAAAATAGAGGAATTTATTTCTTAAATAAAAATTACACCCTATTTGAAAAATGAAGTTGGTGCCTATATCGCGCTTCTGGAAGCACCAAAACAAATTTGCAAATTAAATTCGGATTTCTAACAAAAAACTACGGGGACACTATCTTAGTTTCCGATAAAAAGTCGTTATCCATACACCTAGGGACCACCTGTATATATATATATATAGATATATATATATATATATATCGCTCTATTAGTATATTTATGTTATAGTTTGTGCAAAAATTAAAAAAAAAAAAATTTTCAATTTGAAAAAAATTGTATTAATTGTAATAAGAGAAAGTGGTGTACCAGATTTTTTTTTTTTGTGCTTTCTCTTATTCTAAAGAGAAAGTATTGCAATCTTTTATTTTTGTTTTGTTTTGGAATTATCTGAAAACGCCTATGTGAAGCTTTTCTTTAAACTTGGAATGCTGACTGCACAGTTAAAAACCTATCACAAAAATTTGTTTAAGCGGCTTTCTGCGAAATTTTTGGCGTTAAATTTCAAAATGTGATGATGTTTATGTGTTACTGGCGCTGTCTTTTCGATTACATTATAATAACCACCGTTTTTCTATCAGTCTGGAAAGGTACTTCCATTCCTTCTACTGATATTTATCGTAGGACAAACGAGTTAAAATTTGAAGTGAAATGAAAATTTGTTATTTTATATCTAATTGTATTAGAAGCTTTAAGAATTTTGTTTTTAATAATTTAAGGCGCGTCAACATCTATGGTCTTTGGCGCCCGGAGCCTTCTCAGTGCACTGCCGGCCTTTGAACAGTGTTCTCTCGTCCAGACAACGCTATCCAACACCAGACAGTGAGCTGTAGAGGCTCCCTAGGAAGAAAAAATCTAAGGGTAACATTGGATTCGAACCAGGTTCCATTATGCTAACACTTAGCTATTCTCTTCCCTCAGAAAAGTTGTGTGAGCGTTCCAGAATTCATTGATATTACAGAATTAATCTTCCATTTCTCTGTATTAATTGTCATATTGATTAAAGAAACGGTGGTTCCAAATCTAGTATTCTGTAAATAATGAGGTCCCAAAAATGGTAGCATTATTTTAATTTTTTTAATTTTTTTATGGACCAAAGTTTCAGGACCTATTGAATTAAAAGATAAAAGTTTTTTTCTTTGTGTTTTTTCTATTAAAAATCTCTTCTAAAGCGATTAAGCTCAAAGTTAATCATTCTTTTGCACCTCAAAGATAGATATGTCAACTTGAAAATTGTTAGATTAGTTTTGCTTGGTTTCCTACTAGCTACAAGCTAGTAAGACATTAAGAAAGGGCGTTTCCACTTGACTGCAGGATGTCATTAATTACTTGACTACAAGTCGGCGGTTGTATACGGGCAGGCGGTGGTAGGTGGGGGTTTAGCTCTCTCTGGGTATAGAGTGTAAGTTCTCCGTATGTTGCGTTACTGTCCCAACCAGACATGGCTACCTGGCAAAATGCCCTTTTGTATGTTTGGTGAAAAACCACCCCGCTTTTCCTTCTATAAGTTCTCTTCCCTAATTCTCCTATCTAACCCCCTAAAATACTCACTTACAACCCTATCTAACCGCCAAAAGTAGGGTCGAGAAAAGACAGGACTTTGCCACCGGCTGCCACAAACTAACGGCTGTTTACTACATCTTTATCTTTTCTCCTACTCCTCTCATAATTCTCTCCCACTTCTTGTACCACTGCTAACATACACCAAACATGCTCACCCCACTCAAGGCACTCACACACACCCGCACACACACTCATCACTCACACATATCCGCACACACACTCATCACTCACACACACACAGACCATCTCATTCCCTCGCCTTTCTTCTCTCGTCTCACTAGACTTTCTCTTACCAAGTTGGTGAGAACAAGAGTGGAAAACAACATAATTGACTATTATATATGTGCACACAAGTGGTATGTTCGTTCTTGTAAACCGAATGTGTAGACAAGTAAAGTTAAGTCTGAAATCGCCTGTTAAGCAAAAACCACATGTTTATGGTTTATAAGTTTTCTTACTAATGACCGGAGAGCCATACTTGTGTTATTATTAGTTTATTTCTATGTTCTCAGAATGTTTTGTGGCATATGAATGCTGGATCTTTAAGTTTAAAGCTCCATTATTAGGACAACTTATTTAAAACATCAAAGTAAACGGTAACGTCTACCACTGTAGTATTGTAATCTATGCAATTCTATTGATACTTTATATCGATAAATTGAAATTAAATTGATTTAGACCAAATTACTTATCCCTTATATCGATACATACAAACTTAATTTGATTTTAACCAAATTCGTTTACGAATATAAAGCCAGAAGATTGGATTAATAAACATTATCATCTCAAAAGCTGATCAAGCACTCGGATTAATTACGCTGAAATACTTTTAAATTATTTAACCAACATATCCAAAACTTTTTGGATTAATTTTTAAATACTATTATTACTTTTCCTTACAACCTATTAATAGATAGATTCCCTTGCGGGGGGGAGGGTGGCTAATTAGCCTACGCCACCATGACTACTAGAGCCTATTGTGGCACCCATAGTCTGGAGCTCCCTCCCCAGTCCTGCCCTCCCAGTTAGACTTAGGGATCTGGAGAGGGAAACTGGGTGTCACACTATTTAAAGCAGACTCTTATGCCCTGTCTGTTTTACAAGAGTTAGCAGTCCCGAGAGAGATCCTTGAGTGAAGCTTACTGGCAAAACCTACTCAGGCTATCCATTGCCAGGCCCATGCATGCATTTGCTTATTATATCTGGCGCGTAATAAGGCCCACAGACCTCCAAATGGCCACCCTGCCTTGTCGGAGTAACTCGGTCGTAAGCCGTGGCGAGGAGCTATTGATAACCTTTTTCGCCTGCGTTTGGCCTAGATTTTCTTTTTCGGAAAACTGTTTCAAATAAAAGTGCTGCTCTCTAAACATAAGGCCTAGCAATGATATCATGGTTGTTTTTTTTTATGACGAAAGCGTTGTTAAAAGTTATAGTTTTTAGATCATTATAGCAAATAAATGTAAAATTAAAAAATTACAAATGTATGTGTTACTACTATGATGTCAATAAATTGGGGGGGGGGCTCTCGTGTAAAATACTCAAATGAATTTCTCTTACCGCAAACGATTATATCTGTATTAAATTTTAATTGGACTTAACATTAGGCTGTAAAAATATAAATAGAGAAGAGTTTTTTATTTTTAGAACTTAAGGCAGCTATGAATTAAAAATCATATGAAATTCAAACTTCATCTTTCGATTAAGTACCTACCGTTAGCCACTCTATGATATGAAGATTTCGGTCAAGAACTACAAACCGAAAGCGCAACTTTTACTAAATAGTTTTACAATGTCTCCCGATTTGCGGGAACAAAAAACCCCGCAATTTTACCCCGAAAACGTTTACAAAGACTTATCTTAAGTGGTTGCTATATGGATAGAATCGAATAAAGTTTATTATTTTTCTGAAGATTAGGATAGATTTTTCTCAAGATAAAAAAACTTGAAGATTTATGAAGGGTACACTGCTTGTAAAGCCATAAAACTAAGGCTATTCGATTATTCATTGCATACGAGGAACATTCTGTGAACTAACCGTGATAAAAGCTACACACTGGCTTTGCTATTATCTCCTTCCGAAATCATTACTGATGCTTACTTCGACTGGCCGGGAATAGCCATATTATGGTCATCTCTGGAGCCAAATGGTTTGAGGGAGTATTTTTACTCACATAGGGTGAAACTTCCCTATGTTTCTAGAGACGGATATTCTGTCGCAGAACATCATTCAAGTCCAACCAGCGCGTCCTCTTCGCGGCTCTGGAAACATGTGCGTTCCACTTTTGTGGAAGCGTGGATGGCTAAGCTGGTGGGCGAATGCAGAGGGTAGCCTTCGGGCTATTTGGGAACCTAGCACTCCCACGTACCTCAGCTACAATACAGACTAACAAATGCAGCGGTGCCCCGTCAGGAGTGTGAGTTGGTAGAAACTTTTCTGCCCCCTGTTTGGGTCGCCATAACTTATGTGCGGCCTGAATCTCTTGCAGCGAATTCTTTCGCTGCGGAGCCTCTTTGGGGGTTCATGCTGCATCACTTACACCTAAACGCTTTAACATCGTACACTTACACAATTACACTCTTACACGCCAGTGGCACGTGCTGGTGCCTCCCACATGTTTGCCGTGTGTGGATACCTGTGTCGTGGGGAAGGGAAGTCCTGGTGGTTGAGGACGCAAGTTCTCGCTGGAGGCAAGTTCCCTCGGCGTGCCTTGCAGTCCAACACACCACTTTGGTTCCTGACTCCACTAAACAGGCGGCCAGAACCTAACCCAGCTGTGGTCAATCGGCTAGCGTAAAGAACGCATGGGTGAGCTCCCGGGTATTGTGGGCCTTGGCTCACAATCCCTGGGCGCTATATCTCTAGGGTAGCTCTGGCGCTTCTTCAAAGCGTCCCAAATTGTGAGGCTCCGTGGAGGGTGGAGAGCTCTGGAGATGAATTTTTAATTTTATTTATTATATGTTTTTAATTTTAAATTCGTCAGCCGGGGCCCCCTTAGAGGAGGGAGCCACCGGTGGTGGGGGTAATTCCTCCGTACATCCAGAATCGGGTGACCAGGGCCTGGATGCACATTGGGTGGGAATCTGGAAAAATATCCAGAGGCAGGGAAGGCTTGCTTCTGGAGGAGAACGTGTCAGGAGTAGCCGCGGAGGACTTGTCCTGCGGCGATTTCTGAAACGTGGTCAAAGGAAAAAGGGGAGATATGTAAGGCAGGTATTTTTATTTTTATTTATTTATTTATTTACATTTATTTGTTTGTTTATTTATTTGTTTATATTTATTTATTTATTTATTTATTTATTTATTTATTTATTTATTTATTTATATTTATTTATTTGTTTATTTATTTATTTATTATTATTTATTTATTTATTTTTGTTCCTGCCTGCTATCAAGTTTGTCAGAAGTTCCATTTCTTACATTAGTTGACTTATTATTAGATTGACAGGGTAGAAATGGTTCAGGTTAACTTGCAGCACAGCAAAGATGCCACGGCTAATTTGTGCCGCTCTATTGCTGGATTGTATATATATTTTACACTTATCCAAGAACCCTATGCTTATAAAGGTTTGGTTCGAGGTTTGAGTGCGGTCAATGGCAGGCTGTTTGTTGCGGATGGCGGGGACACTCCTAGAGCATATATTTACGTTAGTAGAGATGTCGGCGCCGTTCTGCTCAGACAATTTTGCTCTAGGGATCTGGTGGCTGTGAAAGTTGCTCTGGGGATTGGTGGCCTCGGCCTATTTCCCCTATGATCATCCCTCTTCCCCTCCGCAGGAATTAGTAGATTCGTTACGGTTTACGGAGTCCAGCAACACACCTATAATTATAGGTTGTGATGCAAATGCACATCATGTTGTCTGGGGCAGCGACATCAACACTAGGGGTCGTGCGGTCATGCACTACTTGATGGGTTCTTAGCTGGACTTTGTGAATAGGGGTTCTGAACCCACTTTTGTAACTAGGATTAGAAGACAAGTTATTGACATTACTCTTGCTTCTAGGAATATTAGTCAACTGATTAGAGATTGGAGGGTAAGTTCGGAAGCTTCTATTTCTGATCACAGGATTATTAGGTTCAGTGTGGGGATTGATCCAATCTCCGTGGCTACCTATAGGAAGCCCAGAAGAGCGGATTGGAATTCTTATTCTAGACTTCTAGGAGATAGAATGATTTTCCAGTCAAGTGCTCTTGGTGATATTACTGAATTGGAAAGAGAGGCTGGTATTCTACATGAACAATTAAGTCTTCATTCGAAGAGACCTGTCCTCCCAAGTTGGTTAGTGTTAGTAGGAACCCCTCGTGGTGATCTTCGTTAGAAAAGCTAAGAAGACAAGTTACGGGCTCTTACAGGAAGGCTGTCCTAACTGATTCTTCGGAATCATGGGATAGTTACAATAATCTTAAAAAAGCATATAAATATGCTTTAAGGAAAGCTAAGAGAAACTCTTGGAGATCGTTTTGCGAGGAACTAAATTCGACTCAAGAGACATCTAGGCTGATACTGATTTTTGGTAAGGATAAGGATTGTCAGTTGGGTACTTTAAGATATCCTGACGGTTCCTTTACAGGAGGAGAAATGGAGACATTACAGCTCCTGCTTAATACCCATTTCCCGGATAACATAAACATTAACAGTACTGCTTCGCCTGCCGTTGGTGGCCTGGCCACCGTGGACGAGGTAGTTACTATGGATAGAGTGGTATGGGCAGTGCAAAGTTTTTCACCATTTAAGTCCCCTGGTCCTGATGGAGTTTATCCCTGTCAGTTGCAAAATGGTGGAGATGTACTGATGAAGGTGTTGATAAGGATTTTTAAAGGTTGTTTAATGTTTGGCTACGTGCCAACATTTTGGAGGGAAGTTAGGGTGGTCTTTATTCCTAAACCAGGAAGAAGTTACTACTCTGACCCTAAGGCATTTAGACATATAAGTCTTATGTCTTTCCTTCTAAGAACTTTGGAAAGGTTGGTGGATAGGTATATTACTGATGCTCCTTTGAAGGATCATCCACTCCATCCAAACCAACATGCTTATACAGTAGGAAAATCGACAGAGACTGCTTTGCATTGTCTGGTCGGTAGGATAGAATCTGCTCTAGAGACAAAGGAATATGCTTTAGGGTGCTTCTTTGATGTTGAAGGGGCATTTGACAGAGTATCGTTTGATGCTCTTGAAGATTCCCTATCGAAAAGGTATACAACCAGTTTAATTAACTGGATAGGTATTTATTTAAGGAGTAGAGTTATTCAGGCTTCTATAGGTATGCGCGCTGTTGTTGTGGGAGCGGGGAGAGGGTGTCTCAAGGGGTTGTCTCTCACCAAAGCTATGGTGTGCTGTCATGGATGGACTGTTAACCAGGATAAATTCATCGGGATTGTATGTACAGGCATATGCCGATGACGGTGTTATTTTATTGATGGGGCGATGTCTGACTACTATCTCAGACTTAATGCAAAGTGCCCTCAAGATGGTATATGATTGGACTCAGGATAAGGGTCTTTCAATTAATCCCAGTAAGACCCAGGTGATTTTATTTACTAATAGGAGGAAGATCGTAGGATTAAAACCTCCTAGGTTATCGGAACTTCTGTTCAGATTTGCAAATCGGTGAAGTTTCTTGGGGTGGTTCTTAACAGTAAATTAAATTGGTCGGAACATGTTAAGGCACAGCATCAAAAGGCAATTATTTCGTTTTGGCAATGTTGAAGAATCGTAGGTGAAAATTGGGGGATTACTCCCAAGATGATGTTTTGGATTTATGGTGTGGTTATTAAACCTAGGTTGTTGTATGCGGCTGTGGTGTGGTGGCGTCGCATTGAGATAAGATCCGCTAGACTGCTTCTTGAGGATATTCAACGCTTGGCTTGTCTGGCGGTGACCGGTGCGATGCGGACCACGCCTACAACTGAATGGAGACTTTATTAGGAATTCCACCGCTCTTTGTAGAGGTGAAAACTATGAATGAAAGCCTGTTATAGAATTAAACAGGCAGGTTTTTGGCAGGGAAAGCGATATGGTCACTCTACCATTCATCGCGAGATGCTTTTGAAGGTTCCTGTAACAGGTTTTCCCTCTGATAGAATGTTGAAGACTTTTTTTCGAGCATTCTTACAGTGTCAGGTTACCCTCTAGGGAAGATTGGTCAAAATTGGGTCCGTCTGGCATGATACCTGATAATTACTTCCGGTGTTACACGGACGGTTCCGGAGCTGCGGTCTATTTTGAGACCGGAGATCTTTTGTTAGTATCTCTTGGTGAATGGGCCACGGTCTTCCAGACTGAGGTTTATGCTATTCTGTGCTGTGTTTTGGATGAGAGGGTACGTAACACTAACTTAAAAGGTGTTTGTATCTGCTCGGACAGCCAGGCTGCGATGAAGGCGCTGAGTTCATGCGTCTTCACTTCCAGGTTGGTGTTAGAATGTTCAAAAAGACTGGAAGAGCTTTCTTCTCTGAAGGATGTGCTTCTAGTATGGGTGCCAGGTCACATGGGAATTTTTGGAAATGAGCAGGTGGATAGGTTTGCCAAATTAGGCGCCTCTCTTCCTTTCATTGGTCCCGAGCCTGCTGGTGGCGTGTCTTCTGGCACATGTCTGTCAGGCTTCCAGACATGGACAGCTTCACAAGCATCCTTATGGATGAGCTCAGTTGGTTTTCGGCAGTCCAAAATGCTCATCGGGGGTCCGGACAAGGCCATTAGTGAGACGTTGCTGTGTTTTTCACGGAGCGCTCTCAGGCATCTGGTTGGATCTCTTACTGGACATTGTGGTTTAAGGAGACATCTCTACATAATGGGGCTCATGCCGGATCCATTTTGTAGAGTCTGTGAGACAGAGGAGGAAACACCCATCCATCTTATGACTGATTGCTTGGGTTGTGGATCTTTGGTCGGAATAGGATGTCTGTGGAAGAGCTTAGGCTATTTACGCTTAAGGTTATTGTCCGATTTATTCGGACTGCGGTGAATCTTAGATGGATTAGATCCGGGTCTGGATTTTTGTTATAGACCCGGCTTGTTGTTGTTTTTCTTGGGGTAGCTATATGGGCCCAGTGAGGCTTTGGATAGCGTAGGGTTTCCCTCCCCACAGACAAATAATAATAATAATGGTCATCTCTGGTCTCATGGCGTCCTATAATCTGTATATCTCAATATGTTCAAAGCAACTTACCTGATAAAAAGAAACAAAAATCAGAAATCTACACATTCAGTAAAAATGAGTTTAGAACTAATGATCTTTAAAACTTTTGAAATATTTAAAAAAAAAAAAATCTGGTGTGAAACACTCACCCGACTTTCTCTGATTCCTTTCAATACAATTATATATTTTCTTGAAAGTCATATTTCATATAATATATAAATATGGTGGGGGATAAGTAACAACCTTCTAATCTTGGCAGGTAAAGAAGTAATGATTATATTCTGCACTAGTAGAGCGCTCTATATCACTTAACGAACCACCTATAATAACATTTTAAATTCACGCCACAGATTCCAAACAACTATCGCAACAAGCATTCCAAGTTTAAAGAAAGCCGTTGTAACCGTTTTCGAGAAAATTCCAAAAAATTAAAAAACATACTCGGTAAAATTGCACTTCCGGTTTACCGATTTTCTTCAAATTTGGACTTGTATCAATGCTTCTAATGTGTATTAATATTATACTGAAAAACCGTATACTATACTGAAGTGTACTTACTGTTAGTGTACTATAACGCTAGTGTTTCCCCTGAACCCCCTAAATATCAATATACATAAGAAAACTTTTCACACAAAAGCGATAGGTATTTATATTTGTATATAGTATAGAAGGTTTAAAGAAAACGGTTGTAGCAGTTTTCAAGAAAATCACGAAAAACTGAAAGAAAAAAACATCAGTAAAGTCGCACTTCCGGTTGATGGAATTCGCCCGAAATCTTTGGGTGTGATGCGATGGTAGTACCTAAACGGAATACCAATTTGGTTTCGTTTTTGAGATATTCTGTTAACATACATATTATTAGCATTTTTAACTGAAATAACACACAACATTGTTTTTATATTCAGGGGACTTCGAAACATGCATTTCCGCTGAAAACTCAATTTCGAAAATTTGAACAATCGCAATACCTGAAAGTACCCAATTCTTAATAATTCCACTTGAGGTAAATGTATGATAATTTAAATCATGGCTTATGAATATAAGCCATGCGAATTATATGAGACTGTCTGGTATCATCTGTATTCATTCATTCAACCTGGTCTGAACACATAATCTGGTTAATACCAAAAGTAGTTTATTTAGAGAGGATTTAAAAACAGGATGTTATTTAGAGCAAAAAGGGGGCATTAAGGGAACAATAAATCCCCCCCCCTAGTTTATGGATGGCATATATGTAACAAAAGGAGTTTTACTGGAAGGTGTTTTTGTTTACAATGAAAACTGATCGCTTTAGGTGTGTGTGTGTGTGTGTGTGTATATTTTGGAAATTAGTGGTCATGAAAAGGATGAAGTGTTATGGTTTAAAGAGTTTGTACAGGATATAATACTAACTTGTAGTTTACACAGCCAACAGTATTATGAGGCGGCCACAAAACCTGCCCCAGCTGGTCCACCTAATAGCCACTCTAACTCATCATACCCTGCAAGTACATCTCAGTTACATTTTATCTGTAATACCATAGTTCTCATCCAGGTCTCCCGACCACTAACACGTTTCTCTTTCCCGCCTCTCTCTTTCTTGCCGCCTTCCAACCCCTTTTTTTGATAAACTGCTTACCACTTTATACTTGGAGAGAATTCCCTCTTTCTAGGCACCTCACACCCGCACTAACGTATGTGCCTAAGATCGCTTTGTCTTCATTTACCTTTATCCCTGGACTAAACATCCACCCTATCCAAAGTCCCCATACGTTTACAAATATAAATACACTCGGTTCTTTTATTTATTAGGACGATTTAACTTGTATCCAGCTGTTAAATGATAAACACATATGTTTGAACACAATTATTGTATTTTACAACTACTCATTATTTTCATTTATTGTTATATAAGGAAATATTGAAATCATGTCAAGTTTTAGAAACTGAGTTTTCATCGAAAATACATGTTTTGTGGTCCCGCGAAGCTGAAATAAATCTGTTATGAAACTCTCACATCACTTTCTCTTACTCTTTTAAATACGATTATACAGGGTGTTTCAGGGTTAAGTAGCCAAACTGAAAATTTGAACTAAGGACCTCGAAACAAGAAAAAAATTTCCTATAGTGCTATGTCCGCAAACGCTTTGTTTAGGAGATATTCACACCTAAAGATTTTCATTGTTACGAATTATTTAGGCATAGTAAATAAATAAAACTTATTTTATTTGTTCCAACTACTTTATTTATTAAATGTAAACATTATTATTATCAAACCTCGGGTGGGCTACATCCCGGCACTGCAGCCAACAGAGGCTTATTGTGCCACAATGTAAACATTAACATTCATATTAAATGTTGTTCAAAGTGATTTCCTTGAGCATTAAGACAGGCTCGGCAACTTTCTTCAGCAGCAGCAGTGACCAAACTGAAAATATGATCTAAGGACCTCAAAACAAGACAAAAATATTTCCTATGAAGGTCTGTCAGCAAACGCTTTGTTTAGGAGATGGATTTAGATAGAATATTAATGACCTTGTCTTCCTAACTGTACATAAACTATTGACTTAAGGATTAATACTATTTGGAATTAGCATTGGGAACAATAACATTTATCAGTTTGTTGGAGGCTTTCGCAGAGTACTCATCATTATGCCTTCCACTTATACTAATGCTGAATATGCCGATATGGTGTTTGTGTACGGTTTTTGCGATGGTAATACTAATTGCTGCCCGTCTTGAGACAGGTCTAATTCCAGGCGATTTCCAAATAGAAGATTACCAAACAAGTCTATCTTTAGCTCTACGTTTCAACGTCTTAGAGAAACTGGTACATTTGCTGTTATACCATTTGCTGATGGTATTTTTGGCCCTTTACGAAATGAAGAAAGGAGTGCGACCATATTACAATATGATAGTCCATCTGCCAGTGTACGAAGAGCTGGAGCAGAATTCAATGTTACGCCAATTACAGTATGGAGAACTCTCATTGCAGATGGACGTCACCCATATCATTATCAACGGGTACAAAATTTATTACCGCAAGATTTACGGCAAAGAAGAAATTTTTCAGATTGGTATTTAAATCAAGCTGATCACAATCCACACTTTTCAGGAGGAATTTTCTGGAGAGAGCATCATTTTCAGCACGATTTTCAGTGGAATGTGTGGTTGGGGATAGGCAATATTTTAATAGGTCCGCATTTCTTACCATCTCGACTCAATGCGGACACATTTTTGGAATTTCTTAATAATGATTACTATGATTTAGTTGAAGGTATTCCACTACAACTGAGAAGGAACATGTGGTTTGAATTAGATGGTTGTCCTGCACATTACGGAAGAGGTCCACGACATTGGCTGCATGTTATTTTTCCCATTCAATGGATT
This sequence comes from Triatoma infestans, assembly GCA_011037195.1. Taxonomy (NCBI): domain Eukaryota; kingdom Metazoa; phylum Arthropoda; class Insecta; order Hemiptera; family Reduviidae; genus Triatoma; species Triatoma infestans. The sequence goes on along the minus strand of JAAEAF010002429.1, from coordinate 92,883 downwards.
GGCCGTGCAGGACCTGTGGCTTGGCCTGCTCGCTCTCCAGACCTGACACCACTGGATTTTTTTGTTTGGGGTGACATTAAACAAAACGTTTATGCAAGGCCGGTCAATAACCTTAATTCTTTACGAAGAAGGATAATTGAATCTTGTGAAACAGTAACAGATATCCAGAGCCGTTCTGTCACAGCTGCTGTTGAAGAAAGATGCCGAGCCTGTCTTTGAAAGATGCTCAAGGAAACACTTTGAACAACATTTAATATGAATGTTAATGTTTATATTTAATAAATGAAGTAGTTGGAACAAATAAGTTTTATTTATTTACTATGCCTACATACTTCATAACAATGAAAATCTTTAGGTGTGAATATCTCCTAAACGCGGACATAGCACCATAGGAAATTTTTTTCTTGTTTCGAGGTTCTTAGTTCAAATTTTCAGTTTGGCTACTTAACACTGAAACACCCTGTATATAAAATGACTAATTTCCTTTAAACTCAATTTTTATCGTTTTTGTCTTTATACAGAGCTGGTGGGGGTTAACGGAGGGAAGGCGGGTAGAGATGATTATAATATGGCCCAATAGAGCGTTCTAAATATACTGAATCAGCTCCTTATAAAATTTGAAATTATTGCCACAAATTCCGCACAACTATTCAAAATAATGTTTTTTGGACAAAAATTTCAAATAAAAATAATTCGTTTTTATCTTGGGAAGTTAGGATATCAAGTTTAAAAGAAATCTGTAGCAAAACGTGCTGTGGGGAAAACATAGGTCAGACTAAAAGATTAATCATAACACGTCTTAAAGAGCATTTTCACTGTGCAAGGCACAACATAACGGAGAAGTCTGCCCTCGCAGAACATTCGTCTACAACTGGGCACGCGATAAATTTTGAAGACACCAAAGTCCTGGTCCAAATAAAACAATTATTATGAACTTGTCACAGTGAGGCAGTGGAAATTTAGAAAGTGGAAAACTGTGTAAATAAAGGCGATGGATTCCGTCTGAGCAGAACATGGTTGCCCCTGCTCAAAAAAAGTAGAGATAAAGCAAGGGATAAAAACGTTTAATGATTTTCCGTAGCAGATCAAGGTTCATTGCTCCATTAGCTTTCAACGTGTAACGGACCCTGAAGAAGATGAAGAAGAAGAACAATATATTTATTTCCAAGTATATTATATACATATTTACACAGATTATTTGGAAGTACAAATATATAATTATATTACACCCTTCCTGTAGCTAACATTAGATATAATATATACTTGACTTTGAAAATACCAGTTAAGGAAAAAGTTGAGTAATAATCCGGTCAACTTTGAAAAATAAAGTTTAAAAAGAAAATTAAATAATGGAGAAATTAAATTCTATGAATGAAGTATATGTTTTATTTTTATGGCGGTAGGTCCGAGAAGAATCATAGTCAGCAATGGATTGGCAGAGAGGATTAGGTTGCGTCCTGACTCTGGCGAGTAGTTTGTTCAGTCTTAGTTTAGTAAAGTCGGTAATAGTAATGGTGTTCGTAATGTCCTGAAATGGGAAATACGGGTATAGTGAGGTGAGTTTGTGGCAAAACGAAGGAATTTCGAAGAAGCTTATTGCAATATGTGCGAAACGTGTATCTCACTGTCGCAGTCTCAGCCAGTAACCTCAAACGCTTTTCATGAAAATGGGCACGGAAACTTGAGTCTTCATGTACAATACTAATGAAGGCTATTAAAAATGTAGTATAAACGCTAAGTTATTTATATTCACACGAATTCCATGTGTCTTTGGTTAAATTGAATTATCGTCCAGTGAAGAATAAGAATCAATATTCATGAAACTTCTGGAGGAAAGAATTTTCTTTTTTTGTTTCTTCCGTTAATTTTTCTTTTTAATTCCATAAAATTTTATAGTTACGTACTTTTTATAAAAGAAAAAAAAACAGCCGTGAACTTATTGTTAAAATTTCTAATTGTAACAAACAAACAAACAGTTAGGATACTTTATAACTGAAAGTAAATGCTGAATTGCAAGAAAAAAAAATATCTGCATAAAACAGCTGATTTTTCTACGACTTAGTAACTTAATTAAAACAACTACTTTTAAAACTGTGGCAATTATCTTTGAAAATGTCTTTATGCAAATTAGGCAAAACTTTGATTGCATGGAATTTCAGAAGTTTGCAATTTAATCCATTTTAATCAACCGTTAGAAGAGAATTTTTTTTGTGCCTAAATAAACATTTTCTCTCTATTTCTCAGTATTTGTCTTGCGCTCTCGACTACAACACCTAATTTGGTAATTGGACGTTAAAAAAATAGGCATTACTTTCCTTATTACTTTATTTATATGTGTCCCTTTTAGGTGTGTTGCTACACTTTGTAAGGTAAGGAGAATGCTTAAAGGAGATATGCACTTGTAATTGATGTTTAAAATGGACAGGAATCCTTAATTAAGGTTATGTTGGGAAATTGTCAGAGCATGAGAGGTTATGTGGTTTGCATAACTAGTGGAGGATAGTGTCCCCTGAGTGAAAATAGTTTTGCTTGCATTAATACACAAATCTTGACAGAGATAATTTCATGTTGTGTGTGTGTTTGTGTGTGTGATGTCTGTGTATTTAATATTTCTCATTTCTATGTGTCACACAACAGTGGTGGGATTAGTTTGTGGTACGTTATACGAGACTATGGCATGTACATAAAATTAATAACACATTGCTAAAGGTTTGAGGTTTTAATGATGTAAATTGTGTAAAGGTTTTGTTATAACAATGACAAGAGACCCTTTCCGGTTCTCCTAAACGCCCCAACACCCCCACACATACAACCAACAGCATTCTCCCCTTTCTCATAGTACCCATTTCATCCTGGCATCATATTACTTGTGTGTCTGGACACAACATTAATGCGGAGTATACCTGAAAGTTATGTATATATATATCTCTACATATGTACACTTCTCACTTTTCTTGCTGCAGCCTCTCTAATGTATGGGTTCGGTAGGCCAAATTAATTCACTGTAATCTCTTGGGATATTCTATATAAATAAATAAATCTTTATAGTTAGATGCCAAGAGATGGAAACACTACTGGTCATGAATACTGAAGTACTAAAAACTTCCTTTTTTCTGAACTAATTTCCCCCCCCCCCCCCACGACAGTCTTAATCTATAAATAAGATAAATTCATTAGGTGTTGCCATTTAATTTTTGGGGCCTCACGCTAGTTAGAAACTATTTCGCTAACCGCTCTGTGGGGGATTATTTGATCCAAATATAGTTTCAACTAAAATTAATCCCAACTTTTCTCTAATTACAAATTATTACAATTCTCTTCACAAAGTTCCTTAAACATGGAAATAAGTTTCAAATGAAAGTGACGGATTTTTTATTTTATTTAAAAAACAAATAAATAAATCAATATGAATATTCCTTTTAGATCGGGTGTTGGTGTAGTGGTTATGAGCATGGACTGTAACTGGGAGGTCCCCAGTTCGAGTCTTGCAGCAGAGTTCATACAGCAGTCACAACGCGTCAACAACCTTTCTCTTTACGTCTTACTACCATTTTATATATTTTAACGTAAAGTACAGACAGTTTGTATTACCTTACTATTGTATAATGTCAGTTAATTTATCTATCTAACCCAATTTCTCTTCTTCTCATACCCATTAAACGGTATTTTGAACCTGAGAAACTCCTGAGAGGTCATAGAACCATTTTCCAGAAATCACTCGTCCTAGAAAATGAATTCAAATGAAAATGACAGGCCCATACGTATACAGTTATGCTAAAAGAAACTTCAAATTATATCATTGCAGTTACTTAAAAAAAAAAAGAAATCCGGTGAGAAACACTTACACAATCTTCTCTCGCACTAATTAATATAACAAGAAATTTTCTTTAAAATTACAATGTTTAGTTGGCTTAAAATGGTGGTGGGGATTTTCCTTGTAGACTGTTGGCCTTATGTGAAGCGTTCTATGTCACAACCATCAAAGCTTGTGCAAATTTTAACTTTAAATTAAGTGACAGATCCTCAATACCCCTCTAAAAACAATTGTTGTCAGAAAAATGTTTGAAATAAAAGTGATAACATTTCTATCTATGCACCAAGAAATCGCAAGTTTGAAGACAATAATTGTAACCATTTTAGAGACAACTCCAAAAAAAAAAACGACTCAAGAACTTTCTCTTAAAATATGTAAGAACTTACTTAGTACTTAGTAGAGTAAACTTACTCTAAGGCATAGCGAGAAATACCAGAAACTATGCGAGGAGTAGGAGGCAGACCCGATTCTAGGTCTGCCTTCGGATATATGTGTTAATGACTCCTAGATACGACTTCCAAAAACCCTTCAAAGTATTGATATTAGACAGAGAGGCATGGAAGAACGGGCCGCCAAGTTCAGGCGAATCTATGTGGTATACGGACGGGTTTAAGATGGAAGAAGGAGTGGTAGCCGGCTTGTACAGGGCCTGGGAAGACTAGCTACGGTCTTTCAGGCGGAGCTAGTCGCAATTCTTACCTGCGCCGCCGAAATAAGAAGACGGGGAGTGCGTAACTCCAGAATCGTCATTTATTCGGATAACCAGGCTGCCCTGCGGGCAATTGACTCGCTACAGATCAGCTCGTGGGACAGAAGGCTGGTGTGGGATTGCCTAGGTGCACTTAGGGATATTAGTAGCCATAATAAGGTCTGGTTTGGGTACGTGGGCATTCGGGTCACCGAGGTAATGAGGCGGCAGATCGTTTCGAGCCTGATCCGTTCTGTGGCGTTGCGACATGCCTCAGGAATGCATCCATTAGGAAATGGATGCACGACCGATCAAGGGAATGGTGGGCTAAAACCTCAGGCCAGAGGCAGGCGAAAATGTTTATTTACAGCTACTCGCCCAGGCTAACTGCAGAATTACTCCAACTAGGCCGGGTGGCCATAAGGATGGCAGTTAGCGTTCTCACTGGCCATTGTAGACTTAATAAGCACAAGCATCGCATGGGCCTGGCAACGGATAGCCTCTGTAGATTTTGTCAGGAAGAAGAGGAAACAGCACTGCACGCGCTACGTCAGTGCGACGGGCTAGTATGGCTGAAGTATCGCCTCTTTGGAGAAGAAAAGCTGGTGCCTGCAAGCCTCAGCCAGAGGCCCCTCTCGAGTCTATTAAGGCAGACAGGGCTCGAGAGGGTGCTCTAATTGTAGGTGCTCTAATTGACCACCTGGGGAGACCTCTCCAGACTCCACACTCCGATGAAGGACTGGACGGGGGTAGGGTCTCCAACTTAGGGGGGTGCCACAATAGACCCATGGGGGTCGCGGTGGCGCAGGCTGAAGAGCCAATCCCCCCAAAGAATCTAATCTAATCTACTCTTATAATCACACACAGTTTCTTCAAATTTGGAATTCTATCAATGCTTCTAATGATTATTAATGTTATGTAGATAGTAAAACCATATATTATACTAAAAGGGTACTTTAGAGGAAAGGTTAACGCTACCATTCCCCCAGAACCGCGCAAAAATCAATTTTCCCGGTTAAATGTTTACAAATAAAAGTGATAGGTTTTGTGATTAGTGTAGCTTATATACGAAGTTTAAAATAAAATCGTTGGGGGCCATTTTTGAGAAAATTCTCTTCTCCTTCCTGCGAGTTTTCCTTTTTGATTTATTCTGTTAAAACACACACACACACACACACACACACACCATTCGCTGAAAACATTTTCTTTCCTATTCAGGGAACCCCAGAACATGTATTTCTTCAATGATTCATTTTCGAAAATATGCCGGTAGTGCACTGAGAAAACTCCGAAGATGTTAACGTGCCTTAAATTAAAAATATAAAAAAACAAAACAGGAAAAGTGTTTTTTTTTTTATGGGTGAGCAGCGACTTGAGGCCCCTGTAACCTTGAGGCCCCTGTAACCTTGAGGCCCCTGTAAAACACAACTTCAATAACAACTTTGTTCTATCACCTGAGTCATACCACCTATTAGATACATTAAAAGCATTAATTACGAAGAAAATTTAATTAACCATCAATTTTCTGAAATATTATACACTTACGGAAACCTATTCACTTTTATTTGTTAACATTTTTTTGCGGCAAACTTTAATTGAACGGTGTTTTTCAGAGGTGTGTGACATTAGATATCAAGCGTTAGTCGGAAGGTAAGCGAGTTAGTCGACGTCCCCCACCACAAGATGTTTGGTTGACGGTAACTATAATTGTGGTAAAAATTCCAATTTTGAAGAAACTTTGTATTAAGAGAAACTCGTGTGTAAGTTATATACCAGATTTTTTTTTTTTTTAATAACCTCGCGCCAATCTTTTTTCGTAATAGACAAGTATTAATGTAAAACGCTTTTCAGTATTACAAAGGATTAGACCAACACATCAGAAGAGAATTTGCTAATCTCTCTCTCTTGCCAGTGGATAGGTAAGGAGGCAAAGCAATGAAGTTATACGCGAAGAAGTACACGAAGATGTTTTACAAGACTTTAAATCCTTATACTTTCGCCCATCGCCAACTTTACTAATATTACACTTCCCAAAATTTACATAGCCCTATTTGAACGCAAGTTTATTAGTCTCAGGAACCCCTCTATTGGGCAAGTCTTATCTTCCCGTATTCCATTCCTTAGTGCCCGGCCTACGTTCACTTGACTAAATCTCTTTTAATATGAGAATCATTGGTTGAGTTCAGTAGAAAGAGAGAATGCTTGCTGAATTTGCATTCAGCGCCTTCTATTTAGATACATAGTAACTACAGTTATGGGGATATTAACTTTGCTCAGTTTTGCTTGCGTTGTGTTAATTTCCACCTGAAGTAAAAGCCTTTACCGTAATTTAGACTCATACCTAAAGGGGGGGGATTTCTTTATTAAATTGGGTTGCTGTTCTTGTGGGTAGGTTTGGGTGGGGAGGGAGGGAGCAATCTTGATTACAACTGCTGAGGCTGTATGGTCCATGGGCGTCGCCTAATGTTTTACTCAACTAATCTTCTTCTGCCGCACGTAATATCACCTGCACACCCCGTTCCCACTCAACCTGGTTTGCAATCACCAATCTCCAGTTCTTTCATCTCCTAAGACGGGTTCATAATCCATTCCGTTTTGGTTATCAAGCTCCCTCTGAGACTGTATTCTTAATCAACTGGTAACCTTACTTTTTTTTACACAGCTGGCTAATGAATGTTTTCACGTTAAAGGCCATTGTAATTTGTTGAGTGGCCTGCACAATCACTCTAAAATTAATTTTCTCTGGCAGAAATATTCAAACCTTTAACGATAGATCTGTGTCAGTAAGTTTAAAAAAAACAAAACATAAGATATTTATGACAATAATTGTAGAATATACCGTTTCAGTAAGACTCGACCGATTTTTTGTCAAAATTCAGAATTTTGATAACATATTTAATTTGAATTAATATTATTTAGATATTATAGAACTGTAAGCCGCACAGAATTAGCACTTTAAAGGATAGCCTAACGTCAACCATCCCATGGAAAAATCCTAAAGTGAATTTACCCCGAAAAATATTTCCTATAAAAGTGATAGGCCTACATGTGTGGATAATATGGATACGAGGTGTTCAGAAATTTGCCTCAATCGCAATACCTATAGTGGAACAGAGTCCTCTTACAACACTGAGACAAAGTAAAAAGAAATGCTGTTTGGTTTAATTTTATATTCAGTGCATTACATATTCAAATAATTGTAATATTTACTAATGGCAGCTTGTTTAGATTTATTAATTGAATTGGGTATATTTTATTGATCAATTAATTGAATTAATTTAATTGTTCTATTGTCCGTTAGAATGTGCTATTATAAACTATTTTACGACTGGGGGACATGCCTTGTATAAGTGTGTCTGAGGTCAGATTTCAAATAGTATATTACACCAGCAGCCAAGATCGTAAGACAAAGTCAAATATACAAAAAGGGTTGTTATTCCATCTATTAAATTATTAACTCTGCTTTCAAAAATTAATAAATGTTTGCCACACAAATAGTTCTTTAAACATTCAACATATACCCAAACAGACGGTGTAAAATTATCCAAATTTCATTAAATCTGACTGAAAACCACACAGCCGTTAATATTGAAGAAACAATAAATTGAATTTAATTTACTTTGCAAGTTAACAAAATAAACCATAATAATAGTCATTTATTTGATAAGTGAGAGAAGTAGGACCTTTTCCACACTCAAGTTCAGAGTGTGACCACACGAGCGCAGCAGTATGAACGAGCAAATGTGAAAATTCTGAGAATATAATTTTTAATTCAATTCAAATACTCCCTCTCTTAAATAACCTGTTCCATTTTGGTATAACCTCAAATCCACGGTAACTGAGTTTTGTTTTGCACTTGTTTTCGTATATTGGAAGTCTCGGCGACGTTTCTTAAACGATAGACAACAATAAGCTTTTGCAAGAAGAAATTCTAGCCATATTAAAATACTTATTATAAGATATACGAAGTGATAACACATATAAATATAATATGAATGTCAGCTAAAAACAGGAAATTGGTTATCCGAAAAATTTGAAACCTCTAGAATACTGGAGAAAAACAATTTCTTGCCTTCTTCCTGAAGTTAAACAAAATAAAAAGTAAAACTGCCCGAACAGCTAATAAAATCGTTTTCAGCCCGTTGCTTTAGCCGATTCAAATCAAAACATTCCCCCTTTGGTTCTTCTGTTACATGTAAAATGTTAACATGTAAAATTACCCTAGCGGGCTAATAAAACAGATTTGTATACCCTCAGTAAGTTGTTCACTCACTCGCCCTTTCTCTGTTATCCCTCACCACCACCTCCACAACACACTAACACACACAATCTCGCCATCTAACCCCCAACGATGGGGTACTAAATTTAATACTGATAAACATTATCCGTTCTCCCTTTAGGTATCGCTCATCCCCTCTCCACTCCCTCTATCTATCTCTATTTCAATAATAACTCACTGTTGATCACCTCATGTTTTGTGGGATAGTATACTATACCGACTATTCGTACAACGATCTGTATTGAACATCTATTACCAAACGATTAAATACTAATTAGTAATTTACCATACAAATGTATTTATATGGTAATGAATTGAATATAGTTGCCACTAATTACACAGTATACCATTAGATAATTCATTTATATAGGCCGAGTTATTATTTAAATATTACATATTTGACCTCGAACGCATTGGCAACACTTGCGAAGCAACTTTTTAATCAAGGAAATGATGCACTTTAGTTGCATACTAACAGGGATTTATTCTATTACTTTCTCTTACTCCTAATGAAAAACTGTTAAATTTTCTAGTTTTCGATAGTCGTGTCAAATTTTTGAAATCGCATTTTAATCGGAAATACATGTTTTAAGGTCCCCTGAATCATCTTGTAAATATGTGAGTATGCATGTATATGTGAACAGCGATAATGATAGCGACAATGAAAAATTGCCGAAAGTGCAAACGTGATATTCCGTTTAGGTATCTCCATGGGATCTAACAGTTAGTTATCTGTAAAAAATCCTCAACCGGAAATACCACTATATTAAATGATTTTCATATTTTCATTTTTTGCGATTTTCTCGAAAATGGCTCCAACCTTTTTCTTTTAACTTATAACATCAATTATACATATAATGAGCTACAACTTATATTCGAAACGTTTGTCCGTGTATATTCAATAAGGGCACACTTTTTGGGGGAATGGTGGGGTTAGGTTTTCCTCTAAATTGCTATTGCAATTAATAACAAAATTCTATCGTCGAAACAAAATTTATTAGCAATAACTAGATTACCAAAAGTCCGAGTTTCAAGAAAATTATTAAAACGAAAGTGGCGTTTTTACTGAACAGTTTTTTTTTTCAGTTTTCACGATTTTCACATGAAAACACCTTCTCTTAAGATTTTGCGATAGTGTCTATCTTTTGAAGTTCCTAGAATCCGAAATGAGATCCAACATGAATGTTTCGGTCAAAATCCACCAACCGGATGTGCGTCCTTAATGAATTATTTGTACTTTTTCTTACTAGCTGGCAAGAGGAAGTATTGGGATCGTATTAGATTTTCGATATCGAGAATTTTCGATATTGAGAATTTTCGATATCGAGAATTTTGAAAATTTGACATATCGCAATAGTTCCAGTTCTAGAAGTCAGAGAAAGAAAAAATATAAATACTTGATATGAAAAGCTAGCTAAGAACTTATGGAAATGGAAAGGATTTTCCTCAGAGGATCAAACCCCCTAACACTCCATTATCTCTGTTCTTTACCAACAGCAAAACGTTTCACCACGGGTAGCATTCAAATAACGTATAATATTAAATATTGATTGCAGGGGAATCCAGTATTCCAATACAGTATAGAAACTGGTTCGGTTGTACTACCAGAAACTTTGGAAATCCACGTCTTCCACCCACTGTATTACACACGTTCTATATTCTGATTCTTTGTTTTCTACATTATTTTGGGTTGTTGCTAAAGGCTGGAATATCTTTGTTCTGTTAAAGAACAAGGAGATTTGAAACCGAATCAACATATTATGTATATTAAATTTCAGAATAGAGTAGAAATGTTTGTAAATTGCTATATTTTGATAAGTTAGTAACATAAATATGTAGCTATTTTTGCGGTTATATTTTTAAGGATTAAATTAAATCAGTTTAGGGTGGATATAAAAAAGTTCTTTTGTGTTTAACTTTATCTGGTCTGTATGTGTGAGTGTGTGTGTGTGCGAACACGTAGGAAGCTCAAATGGGATATTCCGTTTAGGTACCCACCTCCAACCACCGCTTGTGTTGTGTCAATATTTTGGTCAAAATCCATTTCGAAAAAGACTCCAACGACTACATTACTTAAATACCAAATCATTTTTATTTCTAACGTTTTTATTCTTGTTGTGAGAAATTAGATTTTGATTGAATTAGCTCAAGCGTAGATTTCCATCCTTATTGTACTCTTTGAATACTTTGTGGACTGTACCACCACCAACGTAAGTTAAGGACATGTAGTGGAAGAACGAAATAGAAAAATGAAAAATAGTTTAGAATATTTTATAGTTTCAAAAATATAATTTCGTTAATATATTAAGCAGTGAATTTACTTCAAAAAGAGTGTATTTCAGAGTCAGGTACTGTAAATTAGGGTCATTGCTATTAGGAAAACAAAGGCACAAAAATCCCGTTAGGTTAACTCTTTTGTAAAAGAAAATTCCCCCGCTAGAGAGAGAATTCCTTAAGATAGTCTGTACTCTGCCTTCAAACGACACAGTCTGCCTTCAGTTTCAATGAATATAGTCGTGACTTCTGCTTTCAAACAACTAAGTCTGTATTCTGCTTCCAAAGCCAGAACACTTCAGGAATCGTTCTCTAAATATCAGTGGCAGTTTCACAATATATTAAATTAGCTTATAATATCAAATAACTTGTAGTTATTATTTTGAAAGAATATATTTATTTTATAAACAGTGGTGCTTTCTTGATTATTACTAATACTTCTATCTTTATCTCAAACATACATACAAGCCCTTTTACAAACCGCTCAAGCCACTACAAATACCCATCACACTATAACATTACAGACACTACAATGATAGCTAAAAACTCCCGGTCTAAGTAAAGTTTTTTAACTGAATATTATGAATACCTTGAAGAATTTTTTCTGGGTGTTAAACATCAATTTCATTTTGTCCCACTAAACGGTGTAAACGGCCAAATACAAAATGGCGGACTTACATTGTATTTATTCCTAATTCTCTTTTGTCTTCTTTTTCAACAATGGAATGAAAATTCTGAATGCTTTCATTATAGCTCATATTAATTATATAAAATAGTAAATATTATCAGAGACATTTTCCGTGATAACCTGCTTCATTTTGTGGTCATCGACCGATTTCTCGGCGTTCGCCCATTTTCAGGATGCGTTTGTCAGACAGTCTGAATTTGCCTGTGTTATCACACTGTCTGACAAACGCATCCTGAAAATGGGCGAACGCCGAGAAATCGGTCGATGACCACAAAATGAAGCAGGTTATCACGGAAAATGTCTCTGATCCTTTCCAACTCTGCGGAAGCTACCACCACAACAAGTAAGAAATAGGTTGATTTTTTTAGCATTTTTTTGTTAACTTTATTGCCCAATTTGATAATTTATAAAACACCTACGAAGGGAAAATTAGTAAAAAAATTCTAAACTAGATTTTTTAATGAAAACAATTAGCTATAAATAATTAGCCAACCACTGTGATTGACTAATTGTTTGCAGCCAATTATTTCTTTGAAAAAACCAGTTTTGAGTTTTTTTACTAATTTTCCCTCCGTAGATATTTTGTAAATGATCAAATTGGGCAATCATTTTTTTTTTATATAAAAACATACAAAAAATCACGCTATTTTTATCATATTAATAACTACTTTATATGATTAATGTGTGCTAAAAAGAAAAAATTCGGAATTTTCGTTCCATTGAAGTTATGACACATCTCTCGGAAAAGTACCAGTGCCGAGTCAGCAAAGGCTGCTTTCATATAAATACAGCCACCGACCAGCAGGCAGTCAGTTCTCAACTCACCACCAGACAGTTCACATCTAATTTCATATATATAATCAATTGTGCAGTTATTATTATTATTGTTGTATTGTAATTTCTAATAAAACTCTTTTTAAAAAGGCTAGTCCGGGTTCTTGTAACATAACTGGCGCCCGCGAACAGGGACTGCGAAGGCTTAAGTCTAGTGCGACCACTTGTCTCACTTGCGACCATTTGTCTCGAAGAAGACTTGAAGCTCCCACATCAGTGGCTAATTCGCAGCACCCCCACCTACAAGAACCAGGACCATCCTCAGAAGCAAGAAGAAAGGCAAGCTGGCGAATCAACAGCAGCGAACTAAGGTTGTAAGTAGCTCATCTATCATTAAACCTTCCAAATTAGTACTCCCCAAAGAAACTATCCCTGAAATGGCCCAAATAAATTACAAAATTTCCAAAGAAGACTATGACCACATCCCCTACTTTGACGGAAACCCTTCCGAGTTAGCGTTCTTCTGCGAGATTGTTGAGAGTGCTTTCGCTACTGTCTGCGCAGAAAATATAGTCGAAAGGGACTACAACCATAACATTCTATTTATAAAAGTAAAAAGTAAATTGGTAGGGCCCGCTAGAAATATCCTTCTCTCTAACAATGTGGACCACTTACTAAATTTATTAAAACACTTAAGAGAAAGTTTTGCCGACTCGAGGTCTTACGAGATATTAAAAGATGAAATTTTCCAAACGAAAATGCATGCTAGAGAGTCTCCCATTGACTTCGTCAATAGGATACAGGAACTGCGCAATTTGGTTTATATTAGACTTAAACTGGACGGACTCACAGCAGACACACTAAAACAAATAATAACCAGAGTAGACAAGGAAATAATCTTTCATGTCTACAAATGCTTGCCTCCGACATTAAGCAACCATATCATGATATTCGACCCCAACACTCTAGACGAAGTACGGAGCATAATTTATAACAAATGTTCTTTTATCGTAGCTAACCTAAATTCTTCCAAAAGGCCCAACCAACCATTTCGAAAACCATACCAGTACAACCAATACCAACAACCTTACAGACAACCATACACTTACAGACCAAGCCCACAACACTTCGCACCACGCGTCCCCATGGCTCAAGCCCCTAGCTACCAGTACAAACCAATCGAATATAATCCCAAACCTATAGAGCCTACTCCCCAGACCTCTCGTTATCAGTCCCAACCTCAACGACCGAACGTCGGACAATCCTACCATCCGAATCACCCAAACAATCCTGAACACCCCTTCAATCGACCCAGACTACCCCCTGGTTACTTCTCGCAAAACACTGTGTCTATGCGTACTGCGGGCAGACCCAGGTTCAAAGATTACATCTCACCGCATGAACTGACTCACTGTCAGCAGGAAAATTATTCGGAACCCGACAAAACATACGATGACAGGATTTCCCGACTAGAAAATTCTCTTGAAAAAATCACTGAAAAATTTGATCATTTTTTAGACATTGGCCACGGGAGCCAAGAAGGCCCCCCGAATACAATTTAAATTTAGTAGACAAATCTCTCCCGCACTTCGAAGACAGACACGGACGGAAATGGCTCGTTGACACCGGATCAGCCGAGAACTACATAAATCCTAGCGTTGTCCCGACTGACGTAACACTATCTAACGACCCATTCATAATAACGACACCCGCAGGTAAAAAGAAGGGAGAACAATCTTGCACCCTCAATATACAAGAGACTTTTCACGTAAAGTTAGACACTAAATTCCACCTATTCCCCTTTTCAGACAAATATGACATTTTACTAGGACATAAGACCATGCAAGAACTTGGCGTGAGCATCGACTTAAATAAAAATATCCTTTTTTACCCTCAGGGTACGATCCCCTTAAAATTTACACTCGACATCCCGGAAAATAGACTAAACGAAATAAAATTAGAACAGGGAGTTAATTTTATAGAACTTCCGATAAAAAATAAAGAGTTAAAAAACGGATTAATTAACGAGAATATAAAATTAAATGATAAGGTCACAATTAAAGAAGGCCTCTATAGTGTTAAGAATAATAAAATCTTCTGCGAAGTTGAATCCAAAGAAGTCATGGCCATTTGCCCTGAACCTATGGATGTCGACGAACCGCAGGAAATAAGTTTAAGCATACCGGACGTAGTAATGACCAATTGTCCCGAAATGTCCGACGAACGTAGGTTAAGAGAAATAAAAAACGAAATTCCTAAACTAATAAGAACTGAGCACATGAACTCAGAGGAAAAAGATAAAGTAATAAAACTAATAAAGGACTACCCCCAAATAATCAAAAGAGAGCATGACAAACTAAGCTGCACGGACTTACTGAAACATAAAATTCGAACGACTGACGAAAACCCCGTATACACGCGAAATTACAGATACCCGGAAATATATCGGAAAGACGTACAGGTTGAAGTGGACAAACTACTAGAGAATAAAATAATACAGCATTCGAATTCCCCTTACAACAGCCCAATCTGGGTAGTACCAAAGAAACCAGACGCTTCCGGTAAAAAGAAAATCAGAATGGTTATAGACTATCGCAAACTTAACAACAAGACGATCGAAGACAAATTCCCCCTTCCGAATATTGAAGACTTATTCGGTAAAATAGGACGCGCGACATACTTCTCAGCAATCGACTTGGCTTCAGGGTTCCATCAAATCGAAATGGACCCCGAATCAGTCCCCAAGACAGCATTCTCGACGGAAAGTGGACATTACGAATTCCTGCGCATGCCTTTCGGGCTTAAGAATGCGCCTCCCACATTCCAAAGGGCCGTAAATTCCCTCTTTTCTAGGATCCCTAACGTACTAGTATACATGGACGACATCATTATCTTTTCGGACAGCTTAGACGAACATATAAAGCACCTTAAGACGGTCTTTGACAAACTCAGACAACACAATCTAAAAATTCAACTTGACAAGACGGAATTCTTCAAACGCGAACTTCTCTTCCTAGGACACATCATCTCTGACAAGGGTATACAACCTAACCCGGCCAAACTAGACGCCATCGCTAAATTTCCACTTCCCAAGACGCAGAAACAAATCAAACAATTTCTCGGACTCACCGGCTGCTACCGTAAAATGATTAAAAACTACGCCAAAATAGCAAGACCCCTGACTCTCTCACTAAGAAAAGACAAGGACATAGTAATTGACGATAGTTACATACAAGCCGTTGACACCCTAAAATCCCTCCTACAGAACAGCCCTATCCTACAATTGCCTAACTTCAATAAACCTTTCACCCTTACAACAGACGCCTCCAACTACGCGATAGGAGCCGTCCTATCACAAAACATTGACGGAAAAGACCTCCCCATACCCTTTGCCTCCCGCACATTAAACAAACAAGAAGAGAATTACTCTACAATAGAGAAAGAATTATTAGCTATCGTTTGGGCGTGCAAACATTTCAGACCTTACATATACGGACGTAAATTTATCATACAGACGGACCACAAACCTCTACAGTGGCTACATAATCTAAAAGAACCCAACTCTAAACTTATCCGCTGGAAATTACAACTAGCCGACTTCGACTTTGACGTTAAGTACGTCCAAGGAAAGACTAACATAGTAGCAGACGCACTATCGCGAAACCCACCAGAGGAACAACACCTTAACGCCCTAGAAACCGTCTCTCCAAACCCAGAAGAAGTCCTAACTGAATTCCTTTCTGCCCCTTCACCTGAAAATAGCGACGACATCCTAGAAGACTTAGCCAGAGCCCTTAACCTTAACGCCGAAGACGACAACGGAAACACTACCGCCAAAAACGAAAACATTAACGCCGGAGACGATAACGAAAGCCTACAAACCCAACACTCTCAAGAATCCTCTAACAGCCAAATTAAAGTAATTGACGACAGAACCCGCTGCATTAACTTGGAAAAATTCCAAATTATTCTAACTAGAGGCAACCCCGAGACGAAAATTCCGATCAACAGACCTTTTAATAAAACTCGTTACAATTGGTACACCAGGTACCCATACTCTAACGACATAGACGAATACTGCCTAGAATACTTACAACCAAATCATACGTACGGCGTCCTGTGTTCCCCTCCTATCGAAGACTCCCTTGACGAACAGATATATGACCAAATCTTTGCCCACCTGTCCGACATAATAAAAGACAAATTCCCAACAGTCAAAATTAAACGCTACTATACAAAAAGACTAGACATAACCGACCCCGCGGAACAAGAAGAAACTATTCAAAATTATCACGTTGGTAAAACTGCTCACCGTGGCATACACGAAGTATACAGATCCCTAACTAAACGCTACTACTGGCCAAAAATGTTAGAACAGATAACAAAAGTAATAAACAACTGTTCCCTCTGTAAGGAAGTTAAGTACGAACGCAGACCAATTAGACAAGTTTACGAAATCACCCCCACTCCTTCCAAACCTTTCGAGAGACTACAGGGAGACATACTACACTACGACGGAAAGCAAATTTTCACTATGATAGACTGTTTTTCAAGAAAACTGTATGGTTATCTAATCAAAACGGCATCCGCAAATGAAATTGTCAATTCACTAGAACACTACCTCAGCATATTCCCGTGCCCCAAAACAATTCAATTTGACAATGGTACGGAATTTAAAAATGGACTAGTAGAAAATTTCCTAAAATATAATAACATAGAAACACACTTCACTACCCCAAACCACTCAAACTCTAACGGACTGATAAACCGAGCACACTCAACCCTCATGGAAATTATGAACATAGTAAACAGACAAAAGAATTGCCCCATATACAAAACTCTAAGACTAGCGTTAATAGCTTACAACAACTCTATAAACTCTAACTTGACTATGACACCTAATGAAATTACTTTCGGGATACAGCCCAATACATACGCAGAAGACCTAATTCTAGAACAACGAGTCAAAGAATATCATGATGACAAGGAATTAATAGCTCGCGTAATAAAAGAAAAAATTGATAAAGAAAAAGAGACCCGTACAGACAAACTAAACAAAACTAGGGAAAAAATCGAAATACCAGAGGGAGAAATATTTATTAGGGATAAGCAATACGGAAAAGCTAAACCCAAATTCAAAAGGGGAAATTATTCTAGAGAAACTAAATTAGCTACAGTACAAAGGAAATCTTTTAAAGTACATCCTAATCTATTAAAAAGATCTAGAAAATTTACACAACAAACTCTTCCTGTTACAGATAAGAACGATGAATCACGCATCCCACATACTAACGGCAACGATACGCATACTGCAACTGCTGACGGCGGGGAATTTAGCCGACACTTTACAGATAACAGACCTGAGTCTGGGCCCGGGAATTCTGCCAGTGACGCATAATCCAGTTTACGTAATAGATAAATATTATACTTTTATACACGTTACTGACGTACAACTAATAGATATGGAATTAGATAAAATTTATCACATTATTGGCACTACCTATCAGCACAACCGGACAGCACAGATAAAATCACTCTTTAAATATTATCACTATCTTCGTAACAAACTCGACCATTTGACAGTTAATAAATCTCGGCCTAAACGCGGACTAATCAACGGCCTAGGTAAGGCCATATCCTGGCTAACCGGAAACATGGACAGTGACGACAAGGAAAGGTACGACAAAATTATAAACACGATCGAACGTAACAGTTTTCACCTCCAAAACAACCTAAAAAGCCAGATGGCAATAAACAAAAAAGTAATCGAAGAATTCAATCACGACATACAAATTATACGGACTAACAATGACAAAATGACTACCTTCTTCTCCAACCCTATAATCAGCCAAGTGGAACTAAATCAACAATTCAACTCGATTCTCTTTAACTTGATCCTCCTTGCCAACAAGATTGACGACGTGGAAAACTCTCTAGAATTCTGTAGGTTAAGCAGCATACATTCTAGTATCTTCTCTCTTAAAGATCTCGAGTCATTACAAAAGTCCCACAATATCACGTTCATAACAGCAGACATCGAGGCACTCTGGCAGTTAAGCAGGGTACACTGCTCAATAAAAACCTGGAGTATCTACTACTTCGTTAGCGTTCCCCTAAAAACCTCCTCCTTCGAAATGTACTCCCTCTTATCCTACCCTGTAGAAAAAGACAACCACCTTATGACAATTCATGTCCATCCTCCTTTGATCCTACGCCTCCAAGATGAGTTATTTACAGCCACCTGTGAAGACATCAACGGTGATATATATTGCCGCAACAAGACCATCATCCAGGACGACTGTATTCGCCAGATCATATCCAACATCAACCTCTCAGCATGCAAGACAATATACACGTCCAGCCCGCCGTTCATTAAGTATATCAACCTCATAGACCACTTCCTAACTTTCAAAACCAACAGAATAGTAATAAACAAGGACCGCCACAACGACACCATGTTCTTAACTAATACTAGCCTAATAAAACTAAACCAAGGTGAGACTCTACTGGACAGCAAAGCAATACCAATATACAAAGACTCAAGGAGCGTCACAATCACTGCACAAGTATTCACACACACCAACAGAAATATATCCTTCGAAGACCTCCACAGGATCAATTTACAGATGGAGCTGCTAGAGGACGTACCAGTGGCACGACGCACCTCTATTACCTTATCATCCTCCCAGTACTCCTACTACTGTCTCTCCTCCTGTATGTTTTCTATGTCCTCAGAAAGAAGGCTAAACCAGGATCGACAGAAGGAGACCAGCTAAGACCTACACCACTACAAATCTACCCTGGACTTCCATGCCAGTTGTCGCAGGAGCTCCAAACTTAAGGAGGGAGGAGTTATGACACATCTCTCGGAAAAGTACCAGTGCCGAGTCAGCAAAGGCTGCTTTCATATAAATACAGCCACCGACCAGCAGGCAGTCAGTTCTCAACTTACCACCAGACAGTTCACATCTAATTTCATATATATAATCAATTGTGCAGTTATTATTATTATTGTTGTATTGTAATTTCTAATAAAACTCTTTTTAAAAAGGCTAGTCCGGGTTCTTGTAACATAACTTTGATGAAAAAGAAGGCAAAAGAGTGTACGCTGAAATCCAATGTAAGTCCGCCATTTTGTATTTGGCCGAGTATACTCATGGAACAAAATAAAATTAATTTTAACACCCACAAAATTTTCTCCAAGGAATTCATAATATTTAATTAAAAAACTTTACTTAGACAAGAAGTTTCTAGCTATTCATTTTATTGTCTTTTATGTCATATTGGTGGCCACCATGTATTGAAAGACTGTCTACTATGAAGATGGAAATCTAAGCATGAGCTAATGTAATAAAAATTTAGTTTTTCGCAGCAATATAAAAAAAGGAATCGAACTGATTATTAGTGCAATTAAACAAACAAATAAATAGGTTAGACCCGGGTCCTGGATTTTTGTTCTATGCCCGGCTTATTTTTGTTTTTCTTTAGAGGTGGACTGAGGCTTTGGGTGGCCCAGGGTTTGGGTGCCCACACGGCTCCGTTTATATAGGTGCACTCAGAGGGTGCACTCAGAGCAAGTCATGTGATTCGTTCTCACTTTTTAGTCATTAATTTTTTTTTCGAGCGAGAGTACATTTTCACAGATAATTACTAAGAGATATTATTTCTAAAAAATAAAGAGATCCAATTTTTATTACAAGAACTTACAGGTTTTTTTTTTATTTGCATTGAAGATCATTCGCTGTAAATTGTTATATCTTTCTAGTATTCCTTTATATTCTATGCGAAACAGTTATTTCAAAAAGAAATGCCGCATAATTGCCCTCCCTCTTACAGTAGATAGATGTTGTATTTGATGCAGCCTAAATGTATGTTCTGCTATGATGAGGGTTATATATGTTTACCATCTGGAAGAACAAGTAAAGGGATCAAGTATTAAAGCATGTATCGCTTAGTTCACTCGTGTTCTTCTTCTTTTTTGTTCTTTTTGTTCCACTAAAAAGGAAAAGGGTTGAACTGTGACAAGAAATATGTACACATAAGAAGTGGAAGAGGAAGTATATAAGGGCTTATAATATATCAAGAATTTTTCTTTTGTCTTTAAATATTCATGCATTTCTAAGATTTATGGGGTTTCTTTTGGTTAAATGCAAACCACTGGAAATGTTTATACACAAGCGATTAAAGTAATATCAAGTATACTCCATGTAATTCTCTCTCTTATTTGTGTATATACATCTCATAATACTCTCTAGTTTTACATTTTACTAAAGCTCAAATATAAATGTTTACATTGTTAAACACAAAATACTAACAAACATTATAGTCATTATTTGTCAGAAACTATTCAATAACTAGAAACCATTTAATAACCAAACTAAGGAAATTCTCCATAACAAAGTGTCTGGTGTTAAACACTTATTTAAACATTCTCTCACATAACCCCCTTTTAAATATAATTATATAAAAAATGAAAAAACTTTACAATGGATGGCAGGAGATTTCCGGTGAAAACTGAATTCCAAAAATCTAATATTAAAAAAAAAAAATTCCTTCTATAAAGAGTAAAAAAAAAGGTAATAAAACTTCCAAATAATCGAAACGCCTGCCAAGTTATTTTAGCGTCAATAATTAATTAAAAAGGTCCATTGAATCAGTTTACCCAAATAATAATTTAAACCAATTGATCTCTTCGATCTTATATTGAATGTTAAGTTGACCTAAATACGTTTCAATAGGGAAATTGGTTTTCATTGGTTGATTAGTCCATACAAAAGGTAGTCAAAGTGGAACAAGTGGGGGGACACGGCTCTCTCTCTTGCTTCCTAACTCCCACTCTCTCAGTACCACAATATCTCTCTCTCGCGTCATCAATCTCAACTTCACAGACCTATTGCATGGTTTTTAAACTTGCCAGGAAAAAGGTGGGAGGCGTTGAAATTGGCACGGAGGGTGGAAGATGTTGAAATCTAATTATAATCAGTAGTAAGCAAAGAAAAAAATCTGGTGTGATGCACTAACACAACTTTCTCTTACTCCGGTTTTCAAAATTGTGATTGACAAATTTTATAGTTTTGTGTACCAAATTTAATGAAATTCCTCGATGTTTTTATGGAGAAAATAGCAAAAATTGAAAAAACTGTTCAGTAAAAGCGCATTTCCGGTTTACTCATTTTTCTTGAAACTCAGAATTTTGGCAATTTATTTATTTCTAATTAATTTTATTTGGATGGTAGATTTGTAAAATCAGCTACCATAGCACTTTAGAGAAAAACATAACCCCATCCCTCTCCCCAAAACCCCCTTAAATGTCTTCACCAGAAGAAATGTTACAAAAAGCTTGTAATATGCGTAGTTCACATTCCAAGTTTAAAGAAAATAGTTGGAGTCGTTTTAGAGAAAATAGCAGAAAACTGAATAATGTTTCGTAGTAAAAACGCTCTTCCAATAATTTGATTTTTTCAAACTCGGAATTTCAACAACATATTTAATTCTAATTAATATTATTTAGATGATAGAATTGTATAATAAAATAAAATAGCATTTTAGAGGAAACCGTAACCCCACCTTTCCCCAAAAAGTACCCTTAAATAATTTTCCCGGAGAAATGTTACAAATAAAAGTTATAGCTCTTTGTATGTGTAGTTGATATAACAAGTTTCAAGAAAATCATTGGAGTAATTTTTGAGAAAATCTCTAAAAAGTAAAAAAAAAAAATCAGTAAAGTGGTATTTCCGGTTGAAGAATTTTGACAGATAACCCACTGTCGGATCCTATGTTGATACCTAAACTGAATATCAAGTTTGAATTTTCTACAATTTTTCGTTTTGGAGCTATGCTGTTCACATACATACTTACACAGACAAACGCACGCACAAACACACACAAATAGTTAGAAATACAACAGTAATTATTCAGCAATAAATAAACAATGCCCTTGTTTTATTGACAATGTTACCTCTTGAAGTAGAAACATGCAATATTTGGACTTATGAACCATTCTTATAGTAATATTTTTATAGTAGGATATTTATTCAAGAACCTTACTGTAAAGACAATATACTTGTAGGTGTTTCCACTGAGATAAGATTGTATTAGTATGGCTTTAATAGGAAAAGGGCAGCAATTACTATTAACAATCAAAATATCGATGCAATTCTAGTATCGAACTTTCCAATGAAGATACTGTAATTATCGAAATTGTTGTCAGTGATTGTCATTTTATAGGCGTCAGTATCTATTTAGATCGTGAACATGACCCAAACTAAATTACCGAGGTATACATGAATGCTACTACAGTGAACCCCGGTAACGCGAATTCATAATATGCTAAGAAAAAAATTGAGGAACTTACTCAAAGAACGCAATAAACCGTCCCATATAACGCGTACTATAAATTTAATATTTGAACACAGTTTTCTACTTTTGATTAAGAAACTCAATATACGTACACTTATGCTATTGTTTATGTATATGTTATACGAAGCTAATGTAATGGATAGCAGGATTCATGGCGACATGAGGACCCACGAACTTGCACTAAACTCACAATTTATATTTGAACGATTTCATTAACTAAGGAGAAAAGAGAGGTTTATAAAGTAGAGTGCCCGAGCTAAGAGTTATGAATGTAAGGTTCTATCGACCTGTAGGGTAACTTCACTGAATGAATTTTCCAGTTTTTCGTGATTTTGTCGAAAACGGCTCCAAGGATTTTCTTTGTATCTGCGCATGCTAACCACATACGCAGATGTGGTTAGCATGCGCAGAGAAAGAGAAAGTATTGTAAACGTGTCAAATTTAATACCTATCATTTAATTTGAAACATTCTCTCAGGAAAATTGTTTAGTTCGGGGGGGGGGCTGTAACGTTTTGCTTTTTTCCAGAGTACCACTTCAGTGTAATATTTGGTTTTACCACCTAAATAATATGAATACACATTAGAAGCATTGACGGAATTACAAATTTGAAGAAAATCATTAACCGGAAGTGCGGTTTTAAAGAATAGATTTTCGAGATTGTTTTTTTGGAATTTTCTTGAAAATGGCTACAACTATTTTCTTTAACCTTGGAATGCCTTTTATTTATTTCTTTAAAGTTACAAATATGTGAAGTAAATAGGATCTATAGATTCTAAATAGAATAGAGATAGATTTTAGTCTATAAGACCTATTTGAAAGAACTGAGAAAGGATTTGACAATCATTTAAAACTGGAGATAGAGAATAAAAGAATAAACGGATATACAAGCCCCTTCCCCCCCGGAGACAATGTATTGTTAGATAATTAATTAAATACACATTACTTTTAAACGTTACCACTCAATTAGACATTGTGAATAATGGGCCAACAATTAAGCTGGTATATATATATATATATATATATGAAACAGCAGCCTATATATATATATATATGTATATATATATACATCCAGGTAATAGTACTCGGTGTTGTTTGTTTGCCTACTAATTTAAAGGGAGAGGTGAGGTAATTTCTTGTTTTCGCCCGAACCACACACCTGTAGTTCACCGTTTAAAATGAGAAGTTACATGTAATTTCTATCTCTTCCCACCCTCCAACCCACTTCCACAGTACCTGTAACGTGCCGTCAATAGTGGGTCTGGACAATTCTTCAAGCATTTAAAACCCGGCCTTCTATTTAATTAACCTGACGTCAAGTGCTTCAAAAAAAATAGTTTTTTTTTACTTTCTCTTACTCCTAGAAAGAGAAAGTATTGTAAACGTGTCAAATTTTCGATATCGGGTTTTCACTTAATATTTGGAGAAAGTTGTAATTTTAATAGAGAGTCGTATAAAAGGATCCAAAACCCGGGGCTGTAACATGATCCTTGAGGGCGTCCTTTTGAGTATTTTCTAGTCACCGAAAGCGAATTGTATTCAATCATACAAAATCGCTCAGAAACATAATTTTTTATAATGTTGTATAAATTCCGTGGACATTCGAAAACTCCCAGTTGATGCTAAATAGTTGGCTACCATGCCACGTCAAAGGCTCCCTGCGCATTCAGAGATAGCATCGTTACATCATTTTTTCTTCCAAGTTTTTCGGTCATGAACTCCTTGGCCGCAATGATAGCATCAACAGCACTGCGCTGCAAAGTGAATCCCTATTGATTATTACCGATCAGTTCTCGACCCGGTTTATTTCTAATTTTTCTAAAATTTTTCCACAAAACGGTAGCAAACTTTTTGGCCTATATTTAGTTAATTTTTGTGAAATCTCTTTACCAGGTTTAATAGTGGAATTATTCTAGATATTTTCTAGCTTTCGGAAAAATGCCTCTACGTATCGGAAAAATACTCATTATATAAGACCGTTATAAAGGTTGGAGGAGTAATAGCTGTTAAAACCATCTATGACTGACTGGTGCTTTTTTGGCGTTCATATTTTCAATCACATTTAGAACTTCATCTGCAGTGAATGGAATGTCTGCATTCGTGTAAAGCGGATCACTAAATCGCAGTCTGATCTGCCTGTGATAATCTTCATCATCACTCATCGAATCAGGAAACTGTTTCCTGTAAGTCAGCTATAAACTTTACGCTTCTTGACCGTCGTTAATATTTCCGCTCTTTTCAACTTATTCGCTGCTATTTTATAAATGCAATTCCAAGGCTGTGATTTATCAATAACATTACAAAATTCTTTCCATGATTGCATTTTAGATTTAATAAGTTTTCTCCAATGATTGCATTCTTTTTTCCTATCTTCTCTTAGCTGATGATTGTTGTATGTCCTTTGGTATTTCCTTCTCTTAGCATTTACCAGCTTCCTCAATTTAGATAGGTCGCTATTCCACCAAAGTTAGATTTCTTGTCGATCGCTTTTTTAACAACTTATTTATTAAAAGAACCATCACAACTCTTGGTCAATACTTCCTGGAAATTTGAAACGAAGTCATTTAAATCATTACAATTACCAAATTACATAAAGATGAGTTAAGAGTACTGGCGAAATAGTACTTCCAATAAACCTGGACAAATTCTTACATAAATTACTTTCAAATACATCCCAGTGCGATATTCGAAAGTGTGTGGTTTTTGCCAATGTTGAAGATGATGAAATTATGGCCGGAAAGACTAACTTCCGAACTGACATCCCAGTATTTTAGGTAAGAAACCATAGAATATGCAGCAATAGTCAAATCGATTTTACTACTAGCTCTAGTTGTTTGAAAATTTGGAATATTTGTAAATTCATTCATTATACACAAATGATTCGATGATAGATTAATAATCGAGTTCTCTTCCCCTTTGATTCGTATTTTCATCAAACCAAGATTCACATCTTGAATTTGAATCCATGCATAATATAATTTTATTATTTTATTTTGTACTAATTTATGTAAAATACGATAAGTAAGATAGATGGGCAGAGTTTGGGTACGATAACGCGAAGTTGCCGAGCTAATAAATCTTTTGTCCTAAAAAACAAATGTAATCAATTTATCACACCATTTTATAATTAATTTCACAAGAACAGAGCTTTTATAACTGCACCAAGTGCGGGAAAGCAGTTTTATAACTGCACCAAAGGCTTTCGAAACCGTTCTGAACGATGAAGTCCATTCAGTGTAACACTTTGCAATATTTCAGTGTAATAATATTGTCAGAGTCTCATCAGTGACATTTTCCGTGATAGCCCGTGTCATTTTGTGGTCACGGACCGGTTTCAGGCGTTCTCCCATCTTCAGGATGCGTTTGTCAGACAGTGTGATAACACAGACTTGCACAGAGCTAATTCAGTTTACACTATCAATATGTAAACAGCAGAAAACCACAAAATGAAGCAAGCTATCACGGAATATGTCTCTGTTGCTTTCCAGCTCTGCGGAACCAACCACCACAACAAGTAATAATATTGCATTCACAAAATCAATAGACAATATTTAATAGAAACTAGATATGATTCATGTTTAGTACGTCATCTGAAAGAAGTGGTAGTACTTGAAATAGTCAAAAGAGAGAGTGTCGTAGAGTTGTGCCTAGTAGTTTAGACGTTGTAACTCGTGTGACTATATCGCGGCGCGCGTATACCCACTCTTATCATACCGCCCATTAACTTTTATCTCTATAAACCTTAACTAGACAGGGGTAGTTGTTTGGAAGGAGAAAGATGTTTCATTCGTGGGTGTAAAAATTGTTACCAGATATATCGTCTGTAGTACAGCAAACCACTATCTTTTATTGCAATTTTATGATTACTGCCATTACGATTGGAGCATTTTTCTTTTTTATATGAATCCTTGTTGTAAATATGTTTAACTTTTATTTTTATTACTTTCTCACACTCCTTTAGTAAGAGCAAGTGTTGCGATCGTGCCAGATTTTCGAAATTAAGTTTTCACCGCAATTATTCCGTTTTGGGGTACCCTAAAAACGAAAAAAATGATTTTAGTGAATGGGCTATATTATATATATATGTAGGGGGGGGGAGGTAGAATATCTCAAAAACGAAAAGTTGCAGGAAGCTCAAATTTGGTGTTCCGTTTGGGCACCACCATGAAGGAGAGACTTGGGGCCAAATCCATCACCTAAAAATGCGACTTTACCGAATAATTTTTTCAGTTTTTCCTGATTTTCTCGAGAAACGGCTTCAACGATTTTCTTTAAACCTTGTATACTAACCACACACATACATACTTAACAGTTTTATGTGTAATATTTTTTCGGGAGGAAATTGATTTTTTGGGGGAACAGTACCTCCCTACATTTTTCTCTAGAGTAACATTTCAGTATAATATATGGTTTTACCATCTACATAAAATTAATACACATTTGTAGTATTGATGGAATTCCAAATTTGAATTAGAAGATCGGTTAACCGGAAATGCGACTTTACGGAACAGGTATTCGAGTTTTTTGGAATTTTCTTGAAAATGTTTCAATGATTTTCTTTGAACGTAGAATGCTTGCTGCATAGATAGAAATGTATCACTTTTATTTCAAACATTTTTCTGAAAAAATTGATATTACAGAGGTACTGGAGGTTTGTCAATTAGTTTAAATTTTAATTTCCACAAGCTATGTTGGCTATAGACCGCCCCACAGATATAAAATTGAAATACCCATCACCATTCTTTTGGCCAGACCAACTGAACATTGTAACGTTACTAGTTTAAAAAAAAAAATTCTTGATTAAATTATATTAATTAGTTTAAGAGAAAGTCGTGTGTGTGTGTGTGTGTGTGTTTCACTCCAGATTTTTACTTTCTCTTACTCCTAGTAAGAGGAAGTATTGTAATCGTGTCAAATTTTCGATATTGAGTTTTCACCGGAATATGAGTTGTGAGGTCCCCTGAGTCCAAAAAAGTGGTTTTTATCAAATGGTCTGTGTGCGTCTATGTGTGTCTGTGTGTGTGTGTGTGTCTGTGTGCGTGTGTGTATGTATGTATGTATGTATGTATGTGAACAGCATAGCTCAAAAACGAAAAACCGTAGAATGTTGAAACTTGATATTCCGTTTAGGTATCACCATGGCATGAGACAATGGGTCATCTGTCAAAATTCCACATCCACTTTACTTGTTTTTTTTTTACTTTTTTGCATTTTTCTCAAAAATGGCTCCGATGATTTTCTTTAAACATGTTGTATCAACTACACATACTGTGTATTTGGGAAGGCACCACTCTCGCAGGATTGCCTAGGTGAGTTGGAGTTTAGGGATATCTTGGGATATTTAGATTAACGGTAAGCTACCGGGGGAGACTAATTAAGGGGACATGGGGGATATCGAGGGATAAAGGCCACATAGGCTTAGGTCCCGCGCCATTAGGCACCCGACAATAATAATAATAAACTACACATACAAAGAGCTACAACTTTTATTTGAAAGGTTTCTCTGGGAAAATTCATTTAAGGGCGGGCAGTTATGGGGTTAGGTTTTTCCTCTAAAGTGCTATTTCAGTTTATTAAACAATTCTATCATCTAAATAATGTTAATTAGAATTGAATATGTTGTCGAATTTCCGAGTTGCAAAAAAATCGGATAAGCGGAAGTGCGTTTACGTTACCACTTCGCTAAATGATTTTTTCCTTTTTCGCGATTTTCTCAAAAATGTCACCGTCGATTTTCTTGAAACTTCCTATATAAACTAAACATTCAAAGATCTACAACTTTTATTTAAAACATTTCCCTGGGAAAATTCATTTAAGGGCACTTTTGGAGGAGGAATGGGGTTTTGTTTTTCTCTAAAGCGCTATCATAGTTGTTTATACAATTCTATCATCCAAACAAAATTATTTGGAAATAAATAGATGGCCTAAATTCGGAGTTTCAAGAAAATTAGTAAACCGGATGTGCGCTTTTACTGGACAGTTTTTTTTTCAGTTTTCGACGAATTTCATTAAATTTGTCACACAAACTATAAAATTTGTCAATTATAATTTTAAGAACTGGAGTAAGAGAAAGTTGTGTGAGTGTTTCACACCAGATTTTTTTTTTATTTAGAATAAAAATTCAAAAAAAAAAGTTAATAACACATAAAATACAATTTCTAGAACAAAAGAAGACATTAACTCACCGTATAGCCGTTACTCACACATCTTATATTATGTTAGTTCTCTAGACATAATATCCATGGCTATCCACACAACAGCACACATCCGGTACAACGTTTCCTTTCCAACTCCCTCAATGGTAGTGACGTCATCATCATTCCTGTTTACTTCCGTTTCTTTTCTTCGTTGTGCTTGCTGATGGTTTGTACCAGTTTAGCTAGGAAAAAATGAAAGAATATATATATATATAGAGGGAGTTATCTTTCGTACGATAAATATTTTACCTTGATTTATTTGAATAAAAATATTGTTTACTTCCAAATACCTTGAATCGTTTATTTTGCTGAATTTTATAGCTTTTCTAAGGCTTTTTTGTTTTAAATTCCCTTACTGTTGGTTAAGAGGAAGGAATTGATCGCGATCGTGTGAAAATTTATGATATTGACTTTTCACCGGAAATATACGTTTTGAGGTCCTCTGAGTCTCCAAAAAGTGGTTTCTGGAATTTGGTATGTGTTTTTTGTTCGTACGTGTGTATGTTGTGGTCAGCATAACTCAAATGAGAAATCGCAGAAAGTTCAAATTTTGACATTTTGTTTATGCTTTACCAGAGGACCTGATAATCAGGTTTTGGTCAGTTCAACCAGAACTAATAAACTTTACTGAATCGAGTTTTCAGTTATTCGCGATTTTGTATTTTTTTCAAAAATGGACTAAACGATTTTCTTTAATTCGATTTATTAACTATACATACATATAAAGAGCTACAATATGTTTGAGCTAGCTACGATTTTTCACTTATGTGATATTTTGTTTAAAAGAAAAACATACACACACAGAATATTTGTTGAAAACTTTTCCTTATTCAGAGGACCTTATTATATGTATTTCAGGTAAAAAATTTAGTTAGTGTGAAGCTAAGTCTCTGTACGAGTCTGTGTTGGCACACTGTCTGAAAAACGCATCCTGAAGATGGGCGAACGCCCGAAACCGGTCGATGACCACAAAACGAGGCAGGCTACCACGGAAAATGTCTCTGATAAAAAATTTAATTTCAAAAATTTGACACGATAGTAATGTTTCCTGCCAAAAACAGTCTCCTACTGAGCAACACTCAGTCTTCCTCAAATTTGATAATAAATCTGTTTTCTCTTATTCAGGATTACTGAAACTTCCTCATATTAAGTATTTTCAAATTCTTAGACACTGGCAATAAGTGGGTTTTTATTTAATTTTAGTTTAATCAAGTTTTAGTTTATTTAGAATATGAAACTAATTTAAAAGGAAAATTTTACAAAATGATGATCACGAAATTACCCAGACAACCATGGTTCAAAGGGCTGGGTCTGAACAAATATACAATTATGACGATTAATAGACTGAGATCGAACCATGCCATATGTGGCGCCTACTTACATAAAATTAATATCAGACTCTCTAAGTAATACCCTAAGTTTAATGATAAAAGAGATTTAATTCTTACAACTTTATACAAATATTTGGAGGCCCCTTTCCGTTATGAAGATATTATATTTTTTAATAATGCTCAAGTGTTGAGTGAATTAATAGAACTGGCTAGACAATATGATTGTGGTTAGTAAAAGATATCTGTTTGTATGCTGTGAGTACGAAAGGTGAGTGTATGCGATTAAGATTAAGTATTACGGGAAATCGAGTAGACCATTCCATTTGTACATAGTATGTATATATTTTCTGTATATAGTGTAAATATATTTTAGGTCTAACATAATAGGTTAAGTATATAGGAATGTGAAGAATATCGAGTATTCCACTTCACCGTATGAATGTTGGTCTGGTTGTTAGTATGAATGAGTCGCATTAGGTTTTAGAGCTAATTGTACGAATGTATTTATTGGCGTGTATGTATTTATTTGCGTGAATGGAATAGGTTAGATCCATGAATGAATGTTTGAAGAAATAAGTATATAGTCAGTTCTATAACGCATAAGCGTAATATGGCTGAATGACAACATGTCAATGCCATTTGAAAAAAAAAGTGGGTTTTTCCCCAATGTTTTAATAAACCTCATTTTAATGCTATAAATTAAATAAAGTTTCTACGTGCATATATAAATATTTTAGAAAACAAGTTACTAACTAGTATTTATAAACTCAGTAACTAAAGTTATAAAAGGAAACTAAAATTAAATGTGTTTTTTTTTTAATTTTTTTTGTTTCCAAGTGGTTGATGGTAGTTTATAACGAAGTTTCTGAATCATCAGTTTCTGATTTGGGCCGCCTCTAATGAGAAAACTTTTATTTTTAGAACCGGAATAATTTGTAAAAGTTAGTAAATCAGAAGTGCAAAGTATATACTACCCATCAAGCAAAACCAGCCACTAAAAACCTTAATTCAGTTTTAAAGTTGCACTTTTTTTATTTTATAAGTTTAGTATTACCACTTTTCTCTTCTTTTTTTTTAATAGAACTAAAGTTTACATAAAAAAGTACTACTGGTACTTTATACATTTTATCGCCATTTTGAGCAGATAATTTTGGATTTAATAATAGTAAGTTTTTTTAAAAGGAAGTTATTAATTATGTAATACATTCTTATAAAGTTTAAAGTCTGCTCTTAAAGGTTAATTAAAACATGAAAAACTGGTGTGTAACACTCACACGACTGCAGTTAATACAAGTATAAAATGGATAAATGTTGGAGTGCATGGCGATTAACACTTGATGCATTGTGATTAACGTATGATGATAGGTAGTACTTAAAGTAATTAGACTGTTATCCAAAAGACAGTGCCAACAACATTGAATTAAATTATATAACATCATAGAAACGTCAGAACACTCTAAAAATCTACTTTTTTTTTGTAAAAATTCATGTTTATAGTACAAATTTTCAAACCATGTTTAAAGAAATTCGTTGGAGTTATTTTTGAGAAAATTCACGAAAAACTGATTATGTACCAATTTTACATAGTTACCTCTAGAAAGTGTTGAGCGTTAAAGGAGATCCTTACATTATGTGTACGTAACAGTCTTAACTTAAAATGAAGTTCCAGAATTTGATATAAAAACCGAACTATGAACGTATTAAAAACCTTTTATTATTTTACAATAAGAATAAAAATTTAACGAGACAAACAAACGCGGCTTTAATAACATAACCTATACTACATTATAGCCAATGTAGGCCAACTTCCACTCACTTACTCAATTCTGCCAACTTATTTACAAAATAATAAATTTCCCACACTTACAAATATATAAGTATATGTTACAATATACAAGCGTGAACAATCTTTTTTTTAATAATAAAATTTTATATTGAGTCTGCGACAATTTAAAAAGATAAAATAAAAAATTCTCTATGTAATGCAAATAATTTTAAGTTCAACATATATGTACTAGTTATTAGATTGTCATATCTGTTCCATCTAAATTCTATTTTACTTGAATATGAAGAAATGAATAAGATTTTATCTTGGTTAACACAATATAGTCGTTTTTATTTCCTCTTATTTCTAGTAAGAGGAAGTATTGTAATCGTGTCAAATTTTCGATATCCAGTTTTCACCCGAAATATCCGTTTTGAGGTCCCCTGAGTCCAAAAAAGTGGTTTTAATCAAATGGTCTGTGTGTGTGTGTGTGTGTGTGTGTGTGTGTGTATATGTATGTTTGTGTGTGAACAGCATAGCTCAAAAAAGAAAAATCGTAGAAAGCTGAAACTTCATAATCCGTTTAGGTATCACCATGAGATCCGACAGTGGATTATCTGTCAAAATTCCTCAACCGGAAGTACCACTTTACTGAATATTTTCTTTCACTTTTTCGCGATTTTCTCAAAAATGGCTCTTTTCTTCAAACTTCCGATACCTGCAATACGTACAAAGATCTACAACTTTTATTTAAAACATTTCTTTAAGAAAATTCATTTAAGGGCACTTTTGGGGGAGGGGTGGTGTTAGATTTTCCTTTAAAGTGCTATTTCAGTTTACTATACAATTCTGTCATCTAAATAATGTTAATTAGAATTAAATGTGTTGTTGAAATTTTGAGTTTGAAAAAATCGGATGACCGGAAGTGAGTTTTTACAAGGAAGTATTTTTCAATTGTCTGCTATTTTCTCTAAAACGACTCCATTTTCTTTAAACATGGAATGTGAACTATACATATAAAAAGCTACATATTTTATTTGTAACATTTCTTCTGGTAAAGTCATTTAAGGAGGTTTTTGGGAGAGGGGTTGTGTTTTTCTCTAAAGTGCTATCGTACATGATTATACAAATCAAACCACCCAAAACAAAATTATATAGAAATAAATAGTTTGCCAAAATTCCGAGTTTCAAGAAAAATGAGTAAACCGGAAGAAGCGTTTTAACTGAACAGTTTTTTTCAATTTTTGCATTTTCTCCATAAAAAATACCGAAGAATTTCATTAAATTTGGTATACTAACTATAAAATTTGTCAATTAAAATTTTTGAAAATTGGAGTATGAGATAGTTGTGTGAGTGAATATCCTCAGATTTTTTTTTTCTGATAAAAGAAATTGATATTTTCAAAGTGAAATAGATATTTTCTGCTAAGAAACACAGAAACAAAATAATTTTTGTGAGTTTACTTTTTATAATAATTAGATTATCAATTTGGTGTATTTTTTTATTTTTTTTTTTATTTTTTAAAACTGCTGTAAGTGGAAGTATTGCAAGGTTTTCGAATTTTTGAGAATTGAATTTTTTTTTTTTGGAAATACCTCTTTTCAATTCTCCTGGATAAGAAGCAAATATTTTTAGCGAATGTTTGCGTGTGTGTGTGTGTGTGTGTGGGATGTTTGTGTGTGCGTGAACAAACTATATCAAAATACGAAAATTAGGAGGACGCCCTCTATTTGACATTCTGTATGTGAAACTAAGGATTTATGAAGGAAATTCATCAACGGATGTGCCAATTTCCTGAATCAGTTTCTTAGGATTTTTAACGAAAATGGTTTCAAAGAATTTCTTTTAATTTTGTGAATTGTCTAGAAAGTCTCAACAAATATTGTATCACTTTTATTTAAAACATTTTCCAGAAAAATATTGTTTTTTGGGGGGGTTAGGTAGTAACAACAAAATTAGTTAAGGCTTTTGAGTTTTTGGGATTTTTCATCTTTAAACTTCTAATTCTTACTGCATAAATAAAAACATTATTATTTTTATTTGAAACATTTTTACTTTCTCCAACTCCTCATAAGAGGAAGTAATGCGATCGTGCCAGATTTTCAAAATTGAATTTTCACCGGAAATACATGTGTTTGGGATCACCTGAATATGAAAAAAATATGTTTAGCGTATAATCTGTATGTGTGTGTGTGTGTGTGTGTGTGTGTGTGTATGTGTGTGTGTGTGTGTGTGTGAGGTGTGTGTGTTTAACAGAATATTTCAAAAAATGAAAAAATCACTTGGAGCTCGTTATATGAAACTTGGTAACCTTGGTTTAGGTACAACTACCGCATCAGACAAGAAGATTTCGGGCAAAATTCATTAACTGGAAGTGCGACCTTACAATTTTCGTGATTGGTTTTTCGTGATTTCCTTTAAACTTCGTATACTTGCTGCATAGTTAGAAACGTATCACTTTTATTTGAAACATATTTATGATAAAAATTGATTTTAGCGAGGGTATTGGGGGGTCTGTCAGTTAATTTAAATTTAAATTTGCTCAAGCTTTGTTGGTTTTTATATAGAGCGCTCCCATATAAGGCCGGTCAGTTATGCAAGTAAAATCTCCACCACCATTTTTGATTGGCCAGCCCAACTAAACATTGTAACGGAGACAATTTAAAAAAAAAATTTCTTGTTTTAAATATTAAATTAGAGTAAGAGAATGCCGTGTGAGTGTTTCATTATAGGTGGGAGCCGTTCGATTTCAAATGTTATTGGTGCTCGTTCAATGTGACTGGCGCAGTTTTCTGGATTACAGTGTAATATCTCCCACATATTAGCTGCCATGGTTGCTTCCATTTCTAAATTTATGTTAGGGCAAATGTGTGTTTTCATATTTAAAAATAAATTCTTCCCTTTCATGCTTTTAATTTTTGCATTATGAGAAAGTTTGATATATGTTTCTCACCAGATCTCAACCGAATTGAAAAGGGCTCCAAGTACTTATTTCTAGGAAAAAACTCAATTTGTAAGTTAGACATTAATTTAATACTTTCTCTTACAGTTGCAGGAATAATTAAGAAGTTCAAAGTTGAAATATAAAGATTTCCATTTTCCTCATTTCTATAACCCTGCTTATTTATACTCAATCTGCCGTTGGTTTTCCAATCGCCCGTAGAGGAGAACTTCACTGACTTATATATTCAAGTTAACGATTAGTTCTACTATTGTTGTAATAGATCAAAAAACAGTTTGTAAGCTCTGCAATTTAAATTTACCTGGGAATCTACAACATATTTTGGTTGGCTGCCCTGTTTACTCGCTTCTTAGACAATATTTTAATATCAATACAGATGCATATTGGTGTGTATGTTAGATCCTAAAAACATTACCGAAATAAAAAAGATTTATAATTTTATTTATTATATTTTGAAATTTAGGCAAATTGAAATAATAATATTTAAATCTAACAAAAATATTATATTATTTTGTTTATGTTTCATAAAAATAAGTTTTGAGTTGAAAATACAACAGACATTTATATGAACTATGACCCCTTTAAACTTTATATACTTGTTAAGAAATACCTTATTTTTATTTTAGTTTGATTACTTCCTGTAAGAGATTTGCTTTGTATATTCGAAAATATTATTTTTTAAGCAGCCACATCTTTCTATTACAATGAACATCCTATATTTTAATTTCTATCCAGATTTATTTTCATTTTTTATATTTTGTATTTTATTTTTTCTTATTTCAATCTTACTATTGCTTTCAATTTTTCTATTTTTTCTATGTTTTCCGATTTTGTAAGTAACTCTCCCTATTCCTTTGTATGGGGCTTAAGCCCTTTGTATAAATAAAATAAATATATATATAGTGTTTCCCGTAAGCCAGACCGATAAAGTGAACCGAAGCAAAAATAAGTTTCATTCAAATAAAGAGATTATTATTATTATTATTTGTCTGTGGGAAGAGACCAAATCCTACGCTATCCAAAGCCTCACTGTGGGGCCATATAGCTACCCCAAGAAAAACAACAACAAACCGGGTCTAGAACAAATATCAGACCCGGGTCTAATCCATCTAAGATTCACCGCAGTCTGAACAAATCGGACAATAACCTTAAGAGGAAATAGCCTAAGCTCTTCCACAGACATCCTGCTCCGACCAAAGGTCTTGAACATAATCTCCTCACAACCCAGACAATCATAAGATGGATGGGTATTTCCTCCTCTGTCTCACACACTCTTACAAAATGGATCCGGCATGAGCCCCATTGCGTAGAGATGTCTCCTTAAACCACAATGTCCAGTAAGGGATCCAACCAGATGCTTGAGAGAGCTCTGTGAAAGACACAGCAACGTCTCACTAATAGCCCTGTCCGGACCCCCGATGAGCATTTTGTGCTGCCGACAACCAACTGAGCTCATCCATAAGGATGAATGCTGTAAAGCTGTCCATGATTGGAAGCCTGAACAGACATGTGCCAGAAGACACGCCAACAGCAGGCTCGGGACCAATGAAAGGGAAGAGGCGCCTAATTTGGCAAACCTATCCACCTCCTCATTCCCGAAAATTCCCATGTCTAAAAGCACATGCTTTATAGAAGAAAGCTCTTCCAGTCTTTTAGAACATTCTAACACCAACCTGGAAGTGAAGACACATGAACTCAGCGTCTTCAGCGCAGCTTGGCTGTCCGAGCAGATACAAATACCGTTTAAGTTAGTGTTACGTACTCTCTCATCCAAGATACAACAAAGGAAGCATAAACCTCAGTCTGGAAGACTGGGGTCCATTCACCAAGAAACACTGCCAAATGAACTCCGGTCTTAAAATAGACTGCAGCTACCATCCATTCTGGAACGTCCGTATAACACCGGAGGTAATTATCAGGTATCACACCAGGCGGACCAATCTTCCCTAGAAGGTAACCTAATTCTGTAAGAATGCTCGAAAACAAAAGTCTTCAACCTTCTGTCAGAAGAAAAATCTGTAATAGGCCATCTCAGTCGCCATCAAGAAGTCCATGCCAGTGGGACCCCTAGTATTGATGTCGCAGCTGCCCCAACAACATGATGTGCATTTGCCTATAGGTTGTGTATAATTATAGGTGTGTCGCTGGACTCCGAAAACTGTACCAAATGTAATAATTCCTGAGGAGGAGGCGAGGGATGATCATAGGGAAATAGGCCGAGACCACATCAAGATATCGGCCACCAACCCCAGAGAAACCCTCACTGCCACCAGATCTCTAGAGCAAAACTGTCTGACAGAACGGCGCCGACATCTCTGCTAACGCAAATACATGCTCTAGGAATGCCATCGCCATCCGTAACAAATAGCCTGCCATTGACCGCACTCAAACTTCGAATCAATCCTTTATAAGCATAGGGTTCATGGATAAGTGTAAAATATGTAAGCAACCCAGTAATAGAGCGGCACAAATAGCCGTTGCATCTTTGCTATGCTGCAAGTTAACCTGTACCACTTCTAACCTGTTAGTCATAGTGATAAGTCAACTAGTGCAAGAAATGGAGCTTCTGACATACTTGATAGACAGCAGCAGAAAGAAAAATAAATAAATAAATGAATAAATATAAAATAATAATAATAAAAATAAATAAATAAGTAAAATAAATAAATAAATAAATAAAAATAAAAATACCTGCCTCACATATCTCTCCTTTTTCCTTTGACCATGTCTCAGAGATCACCGCAGGGGGACAAGTCCTCCGCTGCTCCTCCTGACACGTTCTCCTCCAGAAGCAAGCCTTCTCTGCATCTGAATATTTTTCCAGATTCCCAACCATTAGTACCTCTAGGCCTTGGTCACCCGACTCCGGAGTACAGAGGAATTACCCCCACCACCGGTGGCCCCTCCTCTAAGGGGACACCGGCTGACGATTTAAAATTAAAAACATATATTAAATATTATTAAAAATTCATCTCCAGAGCTCTCCGCCCTCCACGGAGCCTCACAATTTGGGACGCTTTGAAGAAGCCCAGAGCCACCCCAGAGATATAGCGCCCAGGGATTTTAGGCCAAGGCCCGCAATACCAGAGCTGAGTTAGGCTTTGGCCGCCAGTTTAGCGAAGTCAGGAATCAAAGTAGTGTGTTGAACTGCAAGGCATGCTGAGGGAACATGCCTCCACCGAGAACCTGCGTCCTCAACCACCAGGACTTCCCTCCCCCACGACACAGATATCCACACTCGCAAACATGTGGCATCAACACGTGCCATAGGCGTGTAAAAATGTAATTGTGTAGGTGTAGGATGTTAAGGCGTTTAGGTGTAAGTGATGCAGCATGAACCCCCCCACAGAGGCTCCGCAGCAAAAGAGTTCGCTGCAAGAGATTCAGGCCGCGCAGAAAATTTCCTACCAACTGACACTCCAGGCGGGGCACCGCTGCATGTGTTAGTCTGTAATTGTAGCTGAGGTGCGCTATGCGGGAGCGCTAAGTTCCCAAATAGCCCGATGGCTACCCTCTGCATTCGTCCACCCTTTTAGCCATCCACGCTTCCACAAAAGTAGAAAGCAGATGATAGCAGAGCCACGTCGAGGAGGCGCAGGTTGGACTTGAATGAGGTTCCGCGACAGTATATCTGTCTCTAGAAACATAGAGAAGTTTCACCCTGGGTGAATAATAGTACTCCCTTAAACCATTTGGCTTCCAAATAAAGATATAGGTTTCATTATTGTTTTTTTTTTGTTTTTGAAAAATTGTTGTGTTTGAAAAATTACTTTCACTTTTAGAAAAGTGTATACGTTAATCAGTGTAAACAATGTAAATCTCCTTCTACTTGGTAAAAATGAATTCGTTGAAAAGTTTTTCCTTGTGAAACATTTCGCTTACAATCTACATTTTCCAACATAGGGGCTGGAATGAGTACTTAGATTTATCTCTTCTTGGTTGAATCAAAGATTAATTTCTTCTTACTTGGGAAGAAGGCGGTCGGTCATTAATGTCTAACCTTGTATACTCTTGTTTCTTCATTCCCATATTTTACGTTCCTAATTCTAGTTTTAAAAGGAGAAAATCAGTATAATTTTTCATTTCTTCCTGGAATTGGGTTAGGGAATATAACTTTGTAATAATTTCTGGATGGTCCAAAAAAATAATCGAACATATGCGTTCTTGTTCTTGAAATAACTGAAAATTGAATTTTTCCGGTAAAATTCACTAATTTCCCCCTCCCTTTTTTTTTATCCTTCTTTTAATCCTAGAAAGAGGAAATTTTGCGACCGTTCCAGATTTTTGAAATGGAGTTTTTAGATTTCCTAAGTATGAAAAAAAATGTTTTTAGCGAATGTCTGTATGTATGTATTTTAGCAGAATATATCCAAAACAAATTAGTTTGCTCTGTGCAAGTCTGTGTTGTCACACTGTCTGAAAAACGCATCCTGAAGATGGGCGAACGCCCGAAACCGGTCGATGACCAAAAAATGAAGCAGGCTACCACGGAAAATGTCTCAAACAAAATACTCAAGAAGTGCAGAACTGAGCCCACAGAATTGGGCCGGAAGTGCGTTCTGTTATCTGCAATTTTTCTCTAAAACGGGCAGATTTTTTTTTCTTTTTAAAAAAAAAACTTGAACTTGCATGCTTAGTTAAACGTAAACGTATATAGAAATTTTCCAAAGTATCAAAATAAGGGGTTAAAGCTGTGGAATTAAACATGAAAAGTGTATTGGAAGGGGGATTAAGGTTTTCTTGCCACTCGATTAGCTTTTTCCGGCTGTAGGGGAAAATTAAGTTGAAAGCCCTGTCAGAAGAGAAAGAAGAGAGAGAGTGAGATAGAGTAAGCAGAAGAATAAGAAGAAAAGTGGTAGGAGTTATAGAAGAACGCTAGATATAGGACAAAAGAGGAGAGAAGGACATGGACGATTGGAGAATTTTAAATAGGCCTAGGCCGGGAATAAATTTAAGGACTGAAAGAAGAAGAGGAGTGTATAGTACAGATAGGGTGAGTGAGCGCGATTGGGGGTTAAAGAATAGGGTTAAACTCGGCTGTGGTGGGTGGCGGCGATGGGGGCGAGTTCAGAGAGAGAACTTCTTTGCAATATAGATTGTATAACCCTCTTCTAGTTGTACTGTTGAATCTGTCGTCAAGTACAGCTGTGCTCTGAGTTAAATCTATACTTTATATGACAAGAAGGAATTCTTATAGCCATCACTATCACATCTGAAATCAGTTCTTATCGTTTAATACATTATTGACAATTTAACGTCCTTACCATATTATTAAATTACATTCTCTAACCCTGTAAAAGATTTATTTCTCAATATACAAAAAATCCTGGTGTGAAGAACTCGCACTACTTTCTCTTGCTCCTCTGTAGTTGTTGAATTTAACTAACTGATAAATTTTCTTTAAACGCAAATTTTACATATTTGACCTGACTTAATTATAGAGTTTGGGGGGGGGGGACCTACCTATCTACTGTGACGTAAAGTGATGGAGTATGTAAGTGTTAGTAGTCGGCATAATAAAATTACAATAATAATTAAAGTAGTGCCGGTTTGATGGGGTATCTGTGATACTACAGAGGAGTGGGAAGGGCACGAGATGGCTCAGTGGAGGGAGCAGCAAGCTGGGGCTGTAGAGGAGAAGCAGTCTCCTATTAGGTAGATCCTAGAGGCCTAGAGGGAGCCCTGATCAATCAGATGACGAAATTGAGAACGAGAGGCCGCTAGATTTGAGATGAAACTCAAAATATAATTTAATATAACTCAATAATTTAACTAAACGACGGAGCTGAAAAGAAGTGAATCGCCCCATAATATTTGGTCCAGCCATCCGAAGAGGCTCTCTACTTCATGCAAGTCGCCCTACGAGGAGGAAAAGTACTCTGTGTTGTCTGTCCAAGTGTCTCCTTCCTCCTCTGTTAGTCCGTCTGTCTACTGTACGTCAAACCTGCCAAAATAAACTCTTACTGACTGTCTTGTAAATAAAAATGAATATTCAATGTACAATGTAAACCTAGTCGTAAGTCCGGTGTGTCTGAGTTCTTTAGTTCCAATTATGTTTTAAGTTCTATTAATAGGAGCGCCAGAAGCTGTATAGCAGTGTTTTCTTTTAATTGTTACTCCGTAATTATATGTTAATTTCTGTTAATTTTAAGAAGGGAATACCGCTTAATCTGTTTATGAACGGCATACCCCTCTGTTAAGTGACAAAGTCTGGGTATTACCCTTCCCCTCCTCACCTAATTGCCTCCACTTTCCTTGCGTTAAGTAAATACTTAACATTACACTACTAATATTGGCTGGTGGACAAGTGGCTGGATAACTATAAAATCAATTTATTTATTTTTTTTTTAAATATGTCCCAAATAAAAGTGATTCTTTGAAGTTTAAAATAAATCATT
This sequence comes from Triatoma infestans, assembly GCA_011037195.1. Classification (NCBI taxonomy): domain Eukaryota; kingdom Metazoa; phylum Arthropoda; class Insecta; order Hemiptera; family Reduviidae; genus Triatoma; species Triatoma infestans. The sequence continues at coordinate 51,354 of JAAEAF010002429.1, read as the reverse complement.
ATAGACACGTTCGAAAAAATTACAAAAAAAAAATTCAAAAACTTATCGTATTATTAACCATCGTAATTTCCAGGAAAGTTCCTGTAAAAAATTTGGCAACCGGAAAAGCGCCTTTATCGGAAATGTTTTCCTCTAATATGCCATTGCAGTATTGTACGCTGCTATCACTGTCATAACTATTAAGATATATTCAATATATTACATGAATTACCAATTTAAAGAACGAAATCTGTTGTGCAACACTCACACGACATTCTCGTATTGCAATTTCCAGAGAAATTTGTAATTATAATTGACTCGTATTATAATTGACAAATTTGTAATTTTTACTAAATATTTAATAATTGTATTCAATTTTCTATCAACTGGAGAATCTAAACTTAATAAAATGACTTTTTGGCGAGGAAAGTATAATCTCCCTCTTTCCCCTCCCACTTCTTTAAATAAACATTCTTAGAAAAAAAGTTCCCCAAAAAAGTGATAGAGGTCTCTGTATTCATAGTTATTGTGCAAATCCAATGAAATCCGTCGGTGTTTCATGGAGAAAATGGCAAACAAGTGGAAAAATTATTCCGTAAATACACATTTCCAGTCAAGTGATTTTCTTGAAACTCAGCATTTTGGCCAATACGTAAAAATATATACGTAGATGGTTGGAGTGTATAATAATCTAAAATAGCACTTACAAACCATAACTCCCTTCCTCCCAAAGCCCGTCTTAAATGAATTTTCCCAGGGAATTATTAGTTGTCCCAGCAAATAAAAGTTGTGGCGGTTTACATGGGTATTTTGAATACTACGTTTAAAGAAAATAGTTTGATCCATTATCAAGAAAATCGCAAAAAGTAAAAAAAAATTTAGTGAAGTATTACTTCCGGTTGATTGATTTTGTTCAAAACCTTATTTTCTTGCTTGAGTTATACTCCATACACACTCACAGACAAACAAATTTATTCTGGCTCAGTGGTCTTCAAGACGTGTATACCTGGTGAAAATTCGATATCGAAAATTTGACACTGTCTCAATACCTACTTCCTGTTACTGGAGTGCAAGGAACTGCCGTACGTGTAAGTGATTCACACCAAATTCCCACCACCACCCCCCCACCAACTAATACTAAAGTGTTTTTTTAATTTTTGATGTGATTTTTTTAATAAATTTCTTTTTGAGAGATATAATTCTAACACCTTTACGCCGCCATATGGATTATAAAAAATATGACATTGGTATTTGATATACCAATGTCAAATTTATAATATTGCTACCATTGCTTGGCAAAATAGCTATTGTTTAAATGGCTGTTAGAATAAACATACGACAGTCTACCGCGGGAACAGGGTAATAGGTTTAGGGTGTATATAGGGCAGCTTCCAACAGCAGCCTCTTGAGGCCCTTGATAAATGGGAAAGCAACCTCACTGCTGGCGAACTTGACAGCACAGACGTAACACACAGAACCTTTACTACTAGAGCTAGTAATATTAATTACTGGTTTGCCCTGTTCAACATCTACACCATGTTGGTAGATATATATTATAGAATACTATAGTACGATATTATTCTGGCCATAGAATGTTACCCCAGGAGTTCAAGTGCTGATGAGTAGTTGAGGTATAACAATCACGTGTATATATTGTACAAGCCTGACATTAATGTGTTGTGGATATGTATATATATATACCTGAGGCCACTTCCTCTAACACCAGTGTGTTTGTTCAAGTAGAGAGAGTGAGATAAATATATACGGTATAGCCGGGTAACCATTGCTCTGCAGAATTTTAGAAGGAGTAAGGATGACGAAACATTTCGTCCTCCATGTATATAGACGATGTTTGTTAATGGGTAGAGGATAAACCAAGCCTAGAAGGTGGAGAGGATGTAGCTGCTTCCGTATGTTAGAAGGGTTAGCTTGAGGGGCGGGGAAATAGTAGTAATTAACCACATACAACAACTAACCCCTTAGGAGTTAATCAACAGACTATAGACACACACACACACACACAATCTCCCCATTTACTAAATTCTCTCTTCCATAACCTTTGTGACGGGAGGGGCAAACTCATCATTATCATCAGTGCTTGATGAGTATGATGACGATGATCATCTTTCACAACTTTGTCATCTTCAGTTCAGTAAATTATTAACGACACTCAAGAGTCAGCCTATAGTGAGGTTTTATGCAGTTTAAGAATGCATCAGTATAGTAACAACTAATTACAAAATAAAGATAAGTTATTGGCTCTTTACTCTTCTATAAAATTTCTTCTTTTGATCATATTGATGACGTCTATATGTAATATCCTTCTTACTGGGTGGGAGCTTTCTGTTACTATCAAAACTTTGCTGAGCAAAACTCTGGTGTGTAAACATTACACGACTCTGTTTTACTGCTGTCCACATTGACAGATTTCTTCAAAAATCAGAATTTCGACTGCATGTTTGGTCCCCTTAACACCCACCAAAATGATAGTGAAGGTGATAGTGTCATCGTCACAAATTGGACCTTGTAGAAGGAAGTCTATCGTGAAAGCTTCTCCATGGCCCCCATAATATCAATTTTTCTGAGAAACAAAAGAAGTTACAAAAACAAATATTTACTTTCTCTTACTCCTGGAAAAAAGAAAGTATTTCAATAGTGCCAAATTTTCGACTTTGTTTTTTCATCGGATATCCGTTTTTGAGGTCTTTGAAACGAAAAAAAAAATGATTTTAGCGAATGCTCTGTATATGTTTGTGTGTCACAAAGGTTTCCGGTAAAATCCAACATCCGGAAGTGCGACTTTACAATTTTTTTCTTTTCACTTTTTCGCCAATTTCACAAAAATTGCTCCAATGATTTCTTTTCAAACGTCTATAATGGATGAGTTAGGTAGAGAGAAAATGTGTCTGGTTGATGAAATAAGAAGACTGGGTTAACATTGGTTAACTATGTATAATAATAAAGAGACACAGTCTGCATCATACAGTATCTTTACACTTGTAATGATACTGTATGGTAAATTGAAAAATGGGTAATGACCTGTAGTGATTGGCTAGTATGAACTGTATTGAACTGTATATCTCTGGACTGTCCGTCGCTGTATTTTTACAGTTTCCGCCACTCCAGTCCGAGAGAGTGATTGGGTTCGTTCCTCTTCTCTTTACTCTCTTTGGTTGCTGTTACAACGTACATCGTGTATCATCTGCACACATAATACCTATCTTTTAGTTGAAACATTTACTGGGAAAAATTGTTTTTTTTGTTTGTTTTTTTAGCGGTTCTGAGGGAACAGCAGTTTTCCTCTAAACTACAACACACTGCCTTCTATATACATTAGAAGCCATGCAATATAATCATGAAAATTGACGAAAACCGTTTAAGTGGAGGTGCAATTTTAGTGAATAGGCATTTGAGTATTTAGGAACTATGTCAAAAACTAATATAACAATTTTCTTTGAACTTTGAGCATTATCTGGCAGATACGAACCTATTACTTTTATTTATAATATTTTTCTGAAAAGAATTGTTTCTAGGAGATGGTTCTGAGAAATCTAAGACATTAAAATTGAAATATGTTTGTTGAATTATTATTGTTGGTGTTCTCAACAACGTATTCATTCTCTGGTGCATTGTTTCACACCAGCTTATTTAGATAATATAAGTGTGTAATAAATATACCAACTTTTAGGAAAATCTTTGAAAGTAGGAAAATCTGTTTTGTAAATTGGTACACCTGATTTAGACCAAAAGCTCTATTCACTCGTTCCCTATTAGAATCTAAAGGGAATACCAAGTCTCAGCTTCCTATGATTTTCCGAGTTTGAGTTATGCTGATCTCACTCACTTACACACACTCTCACCCAGACCAATTGTTTCAGACACAGTGAACCTCAAAATGTGTATTTTCGGTGAAAACGCAATTTTGAAAATTTGACAAGATTACAATTACTTGCTCTTACAGCATCAGTAAGAGAAAGTACTTTAGATTAGATTATTAAGAGAAAATATTTGTTAACGTTATGTTCAAGCAAATAATTTTAAACAGACGTAATATCGTTATCTGATTAACTCAGCTGTACAAGTTTTTATATTGCACGACCTCTTTGATCCGAGTATATAACTTGAAAAAGAGGGCAAATAAAAAAAGACAAAGAAGAATACGCAAAATTCTAACATAGGACAATTTTCTAGGAATACCAGTGAATTGCCCTCCGGACCAACAGGGGAGACTGTTTTTAAATCTGTCCGAATAACAGAAGTACAAGGCCATACTACTGTGCATAGATGTGTGTGCGTGTGTGTGTGTGTGTGTGTGTACGATGGACATTTTCCACGGTCTGTAGAAGAAGTCTTACAATGTATGTGTCTGCCTGCTTGTATGCCTGTATGTATCCGCCAGTAAAAAATAGACTAGTTCCCTTTGCCAGTCTATATACATTCAGTTTATTGCCTTTAAAGTTTATGTGCTGACTCTACTACAACAACAATTCTACTACTACTTCTTGGTGACGTCCTAAGCATGCAGAAAAGTTAGCCAGAGAGTGGTTAGAAGTATAGCCTTATGGACTTTGTATGAGTAAACTGTGGACACGCCACGTGCGCATTCATTCTAACTAGTAGTTTATTTCTTTTTCTTCGTTTTTCTCATCCATTTTTTTTTTTATCTTATGTCTCAGTGCTTTCTGCGAGATAAGCACTGAAACATCTGCTTACGTGTCTGCATCATTCACATCAAAACATCTGCAATATATTCCCTTCTTCCCCCCAACTGTTTAGCTAAATCTTCTACAGCAGTTATAAAGTTTATAATATAATCCCTCTTTATGAATTATTAGAATAAATGTTTTATGTTCTTTAGAGAATTTATTTTGTAATTTAATATGGCCATTAGTTTTTATAGTTAACAATAAAATTTATAATGACGGTATTTGAAGAGAAATATATATAGTATTTTGATCGTAAAGATGAAATGATTTTTCTGATGAAAAGTGAGAATTTTTTATTATTATTTTCTCTTACAGTTATAATTGTGATCGTGTGAAATTTTTGAAAATATGAAGAAAATAGAGGTCAGTACCAGAAACAGGATTTGGTCGGGTAGATTAAGAGGGAATGATTGAGGTGGCTAGGGACTTTAATAAAAATGTTGGAATCCGGAATTACAAAGAAAATGGTGGCTGGCACCACGGGGCACTAGAAAAAGAGGAAGACCGAGGATCAGGTGACTGGACGATGTCAAGGAAGAGAAACATATCAGCACCTGGGGAAGGATTGCTTGGTGAGAGAGGAATGGGAGTGAGTGACTGAAGAGTTCAAGCCTCCTTCGAGGAATGTAGAGCCAAAGAACAAGGACAACAAACAAATAGAAGAGATTTTTCACAGGATATAAAGTTTTCCTGATTAACTCAGTGATCGCTAGCCGGTACTATTTTGTCGGTTGTGCAAGCTCTGACCTTTCGAGTAGATGTATAGATCCAAAGAGGCTTTTTGGATAGCACAAAATTAATCCTATTGCTCACAGACAAATAAAATAAATAAATTACGAGTTTGATGGAAATTTCGGTTGGCCGAAAATGTGACCTTAATGATATTTTTCCTAGTTTTTCACGATTTTCTAAAAACCAACACTGTCGAATTTCCTTCAACTTGGTTTATTATAAATAAAATAACCGATCACTTTCATTTGAAACTTACATCCAAGAAATACAGGCGTTACTGTCTAGCCAGATAAGCTTTATTATACTACGCAATTAAATGGTTGTCTCAAACTTAAATTCGGATTCGTATTTTGTGTAATTTAAACTATTTCAGCAAGTGATCTGTTTCAAATGATTTATTGATTCTGAAAATTTTTATTCTGTAGAAAATAAAACAACAGTGACTGAGAAGGTTGAACACAGAATAAACTGTTTATCTTTAAAACCACTATTACGACCTCCCTCATCTCTTATAACTCCCGCTAAACACAGTAATAATTATTAAAAAAAGTAAAGACTCTAAATTAGATTTCCTTTGCCTGTTAGTTTGTCATTATTATATATGCAAAAGAAAAGATAGGATTAATGCCGGTAGTCAGAGAGAGCGCCACAATAGTCTATAACTAACAGATAACATCTTTGTGGCGTGCAACATTGTACTTTTGAGTTTTAGCATATTGTTTTTGTGCTACAATAAATTGAAATGTAGCGGTACCACCTCTATCTGGTGGTTGTGTGCTATATAAAGTTTAATATCAGTGAACGCTCAACAAACAAGTTCAGAAATCAAAAATAAAATTATAGTATTTAGAATAAAACGTTTGAGAAGAAAGAATTTAATTGGTCATAATTTATCCACGAATTTAACTATAGGGAAAGTACTAAAAGCAGCACCTCGTGTTAAAGTCTCACTCAGTGATCAGGTGTGCTCATACAAAAGCGCAAGCGAGCAAAATACTCCCGCGATAAATATTAAACATTTACTTTCTCTTACTACTAGGGCCAGATATAAATTTTGTGATAATTATCGCTGAACACTTTTTGCTCAGAACTCCATAATTGAGAAAAATAAAAACATTCTCTGCGTTGGTGTAACGAAAACTGAGAGTAATTGTACTCAAAATGGTTATTCCCGATCAGTTTGAGTAAGAATGTCTCCTATCCGCAACTTATGAACTTCTCCCATTTTTACAGGTTCATTCGACTGATTTTCTTGAAAACTATTTTTATTTAACGCCATATTGCTCCAACTTTTATCCCTCTGCAGCCCAGCCACACTTAGTATCGCACCAGGATTGAGTTCTCATAGAGAATCTCCAGGATTACGTTTACTTCTCTTACGCCTAATAAGAGGATGTACCTATTGCAATCGTGACAAATTTTTGAAATCTAATTTTTACCGGACATACATGTTTTGAGTTCCCTTGAGTCTGAAAAATAGTCTTTGTGTGTGTGTGTGTGTGTGTGTGTGTGTGTGTGTGTGTGTATGGTCCAGTATAACTCAAGAACGGCAATTCACAGAAAGTTCAGTCTTAATATTTAGTTTAATTACTAAGTATGGGATACGACAATAATGTTTTGATCAAAACCGGTCAACCGGAAGTGGCACTTTTACTGATTGGATTTTTCAGGTTTTTTTTTGCAATTTTCTCGAAAATGGCTTCAACGATATTTTTTTTTAAACTTGCAATATTAACTACACATATAAAGCTAGTACAGCTACCAACTTTTATGCGAAACATTTTAGAGGGATTTTGCTAGAGAGGAATGGGGTTATGTTTTCCTCTAGAGTGTTATTTCAGTTTATCGTAACATTATAAGACCTATGTAATACTAAATACAATGAATGTGATGCGAAAATTTCGTGTTTGAAGAAAATGTGTTCATCGCAAGTGTAACTTTACTGAACAGACTTTATCCATGAAGATATCAAGGGGTTTCATTAAACTTGTTATGTCTACTAGCCATGCATACAGTGACGTCACTTTGTTTGAATTAGTATTCCGAGCGAATTCATTTAATGGAGGTTTTTGAGAAGGGGAGTAAAGTAGTATACTTTCCTCAAAAAAAGTAGTTCTTATAAAGTTTTAGATTCTCCTCCCATTCTTGTATCTTGAAGACAACTAAACATCTAGTGAGAATAATTATATGTTAGAACTGAATTAATCAAACCTATGTGAGTAAATCTCAGTCGATAAATGTAAATCTCAATTTTTTTTTTTTTGCATTGGTTGCTCATCACATTAAGCCAAGAAAATTGGTACTATTGAACTGACCAAGCTCATTTAAACATCATACAAGCCTATCATCACATTCTCGCTAATAAATACAAACATACCAATAAATACAGTCGCACTAAAGCTAATATTGAAAATAGATGTTGAGGTTCGGTCATAAAAAGACTCTTTTTGAACTTTTACCGACCTTTTGGCAAATTTATTGCCTTCTTCAGGGTCTGTACAAAGGTTTCAATACAAATCAGAAAAGAAACAACAACATAAAACATAAATTTAAAGAAATATTTTCAAAAAAAATTTTTTTTTTAAATAAACTGAGCAATAAACTAAATGAAGAGTGTATTTTAAATAGAGAGAGTTTATTGCAAAGTTTATTATTAAAAAAAATTATTTTAAAATATTTACTTTAAATTTATGTTTTATGTTGTTGTTTCTTTTCTGAAGAAGGCAATAAATTTGCCGAAACGTCAGTAAAAGTTTAAAAAGAGTCTTTTTATGACCGAACCTGAACATCTATTTTCAACATTGAATACAACGGTCGTAACGATCACCGAAACTAATATCAAATCAAAAACCGTACATCCTTAATTCATACCAACATTCACACAGCGGGGTGGAGTAAAATCGCAGTGAGAAAAAGTCATGTGAGTTGTTTCACTCCAGATGTTTTACTTTCTTTTACTACTGGAAAATCTTGCGGCCCAGTATTGTTTATCTTCGTGAAAATAGAAAATTGATATAAGAAAATGGGCTGTGTTTATAAAAATTTCTCACAAACTAAAAATCATGGGATATTGTCCATTAAAGCTTCTCCCCCCCGATCAGAATGCCTCAAACATTGTGTTTTTTTTTTTAGTTTTTTGTTACAATTTTCTTGAAACATTTTGAAAGCTGGAAATTGTAATCATGAGATGACAGCTTTCAATGGCGATTTAAAGTTCAACTGCCTCCCAGAAACTTCATAAAATCAATTTTTTTGAGAAAAAAACAAAAATGTTTCAAATGAAAATAATCGATCTGTCTATTGCTTAGAAATTTAAAGAAAATTATTGGAGCCGTTTGGAGAATGTACAAACTGGAAAACCGTCCTGAATAGTCACATTTCCAGTTGACACTCATTCATGAAAAGCAACAAAAAAAAAAGCGAATGAATCTGATTGATGAAACACAGTAGTTTCCTTTGACTAATACACATGAAAACTATGTCACAAAACAAAACGATTACAATATTTTATTTTGTCAGCTTAAATATTTTGGAATAGTAATTTATTTTATCATCATTTATCAAATTTATTTGTGAAAGGTAAAGGCGGAGAACCTTAAATATATAATATATAGTTCTCTGAAAATATTAATAACTAAAATTTAGTACAGAGTAGTGTTATAAAGTAATAAATTTATATAGTTAGAAATTAAGTGATCAGTATAGTGCTTAGTGGGTTTGGGAGTAAGTACAGTATAGTAAGAGAGTAAGTCAAGAGCTTAACCAAGCGGCCAGCCACTGTTTGGACTCCCTCAAACTAGATACTGTTATCAAAGGCTTATTCTGGACTTATTATATTATATTGTATATAACTAACAGTTAAATTCTCCTATGGATTAGCTATGAGTAAAAGATTTGGTAAGAACATCTCTCTGACTAGGTGTAAACGGAATGTTGTTGTTATCCCAGTTGACTGATTTTATCTAGATTGCCCTTCTCCGAATTAAGTGTTAATGTAACAGCAACCAAAGAGAGATCAGAGTAAAAAGAAGAATAACTAACCCAAGCACCCTCTCGGACTGGAGGGGGGAAACTGTATAAATACAGCGACGGACAGTTTAACACAGTTTATAGAAAATCTTAGGAATCGTGACCCAGAAAATCGAGAAAAATTGAATAAAAAAAAGTTCTGTAGACGCACTTCCGGTAACCTCAATTTAACTCGTAATTCTCTTCTGTATTATACTAGTGGAACCATATGGTATTTTGAAATAGTACTTTAGAGTGAAGCTTGGCCACAACTCCCCAAAAACTTCCTGAATAAACAATTTTTGTCATAAAATGGACGGTGTCGGGGAAAAAGGGAATTTAATGTTTCAAATAAAAGGGGACTCGGTTTATATATTAGCTGTACCCGGTCCGCTTTGCTGGCCCCTACTATATATTTGAAAATAAAAACGTTCACTTATTTTATTAGAAAATATTTATTGAAATGAAAAATACTGAGTAAATTGAAAAAAAAAAAATGTAAATGAAATACAATGTACAGAAAAAATGCATATATTTTGTTAAAAATAATATTTTGATTGTAATGCTTTTCGAATGAAAAACTTACTTTTCTTATTAGCAATGCTTTTTAATACACAACATTTATTGTTCTGCCTTCTGGGGCATATATATATATATATATAATGCGGAAGGTTTGCCAACTCGCGTGCAAGCTACATAACGGCTACATCTATACCTCAGCCTCAACAACATATGCAAATTTGACAACATTTGAATATTTAATTCTCGAGATTTGCCATTACGTACAACGGACATTCATTTTTATGAAGCGGACTGTCTTACTGATTGACGGACGTGCACTGTACGATATGCGAAAAAAGTGATTTTTCGTATCTTTTAAAAAGTGCCAATGAAAATTTTGTGTACTAAAAATAATCTATAGCTCAGCCTTAACAACATATATAAATTTGACAACACTTGAGTCATTAATTTTCGAGATTTGCCATTACGTACAACGGACATTCATTTTTATATATATATTGTAACGCAGCTGGTGGTGCCATCTAGGAGAGAAGGGAGGTACCTAAGGTTCTCTTAGTGGCCGTAGGAAGCGCTGGCGGCGCTCTAGTTTTGACTGGAATAATTGAGAAGATTCTGGAAGGTTTGCTACCGGTATAAATAGAGGGACCACAGAGAGTTGAGAGAGTTCCCAGTTACAAACGAAGTTATTAGTTTGTGAAAAGTGTACAAAAGTGAACAAAGTGAACTTTTGTGGTTTAAACTGTGAAATAATTATTATTAAGCGTTGTATTTAGTAATTTATTGTGTATAGCAATAAATTGGTGTTTACTTTATTGAAGTTTAGAGTATTTTATCTATACGAACCCACTTAAAACTAGTTGCAGTAGCTAGTTTAGAAAGAAAAACATTACAATATATATACATATATATATATATGTGTGTGTATGTGTGTGTGTGTGTGTGTGTGTGTGTGTGATTTCATCTGCGAGCTTTAAGGAAAATCGTAGGAATCGTTTTCGAGAAAAGCTTGATAAACCGAAAAAAAATTAAGCAGGCAGCGGAGAATTACATGCCGTAACCGTTACAGTAATAGAATATAACGACGCAAACAGAACTTCACATCAAGATCAAACAGTAATAAAGCTTAGGATTTTATTCATCATAGGTTGCATGTATATTTTTTTTATGTTCCAGAACGGTTTCGGATTTTCATCCATCGTCAGAATAAGGCTAATAAAGTTCGTGTAGATTCTGATTATGTTTGTTCCAAATTCCCATGCATTCTTATATTCAATAATATCGCCTTTAACGCTTGACTCTATATTATTTGAATTTTGTGCTCTAATGAATGCAATGTTTAATGCTTAATCTCTCTTCATTCAATTTATTTTATTTAATATAGATATTCTAACTATTAATGGTTTTGTCGCATCATTGGTAAAAGAGAATGTTGCTTTGTGAATTGTCTTCAGTGACTAAACCGTAAAAAATCTTATCCGTATTTTTAGGATTCTAACTGAACAGAATAAACGGAATTTAACATTTTGTAAAATGTTTTAAATAAAATAGGTATTTGTATGCGTCATTAATTAGCGAAATTTCAGCAGGTTTTTTTTTTTTTGAGGAAATCGAGGAAAACTATAAAAATACACCATCAAGTAATGTTGCACTTCCGGTTAATGGATTTTCATCGAAATCTCCGTTTGTTGGGGCGGTGATGGTACTTAAAGAGAATATCGGATTTGAGCTGCTTTTGATTAATCTTTGTTTGAGTTATTCTGTCTTAGAATCACGCACACACAAACTAATCGATAATGTTTGTTTTTTGACATTTTACTGGCCACGGAAAGTGTTTTTCGGTGAAAAAAGAATGTCTATAATCAGCATAAATGCAAGAAACTATTGAACTTGAAAACAGAAAGAAAAGACAGTAGAAGGGGGGCTTCTGTTGAAATATCTGGTTAGCTGAACTTGATATAGTGCTGATATATATAGAGAACCACAATAGCTGATAGAGAGTCCCCTTGGGATAGACATTTTATATATATATATATATACATATATATTATACGGGAAGGACAAAATGGTTATAACAGTGGAAGTGGTAAGAGACTAAAAGGATCCGGGGGCGGCTGAAGGAAGGTTTGTGTGCATGCTCACTAAACTAGAGAGTAACCCGAACTGCTTTATCTCACTGCTACCATGAACACCTACTAAAACCCAAACTGGGTAACCGAGAGTGAATAGAATGGGAAAAGGGTGTTTCCGTCTGTGTGGGAGTTATACAGAGTGCAGGTTAAAGGGCCACAAGTTGGTTAAACTGTACATAGTAAAGAGAGAGAGAGGAATGAGCGAACCAAAGAGCGAGCAAGAGAAAGCGATTGTCGAATTCCCAAGAGTTTAACCGCCATCTACCAGCAGCATCGGAACTAACAATGCTTATACCAACGTTGTATATGTTCCGGAAGGTGCTACAACTTAATTACAGTATACCCGGGTACCTGAAGGAGTTGTTTGCTTTGCTAAGTTTCCTTGCCTATTCAACTTGTAACTTACAACAATAACTTATATACATTCAATGTACAATACACTTTTCAAATAGTTACATGATAAATGTAAAGTTCCCGATCTAGGATCTAGTAAATAACTGTACAATTTTTTATTCGCTATTTATTTATTTTTTTAAATTTAAGACGCGTCGACATCTATGGCCATTGGCGCCCGGCTCCTACCCAGTGCACTGCGGGCCTACGGACAGTGTTCTCTCTTTACAGACAACACTGTCCATCACCGGACAGTGAGCTGTTGAGGCTTCTAGAAAGAAAACAATTCAAGGCCAGCACTAGTCTATTCAATAAACTATTTGAAATTCACTAAACTGAACTATTTGAATTAAAAGTTGCAAAAAAAGAGATTAGAACTGAAGTTTGTCTGTGAGTTGAGCTTTTAGTCTGATATCAGTTTCTAAATCTGCTTTTACGCGGCTCTATGTTCAATTGTCGGCCAAAAGAGTTCAGTTTTTATTTGCGAATATGGCAGCAATGGTTTTTCTTCTAAACTTGTTAGATCAACTAGACAAATTAAGAGCTATTATTTGTATTTGAAAACATTTCTCGGGGGAAAAAATCATTTAATGTTTTGATGTTCTTCAAACCGCTGTATTTGATATGTGAAATGGGTCACACACAAAATCTGTGTATTAAAATTTTCACCGATATTTCAGCAAATTTATTGCCTTCTTCAGGGTCTGTACAAAGATTACAGAGCAAATAAAAAATAAAGAATATACAAAAATATAAAAAAAAAATATATAAATACAGTTAATATATAAATAAACGAAATAAATCAATAAAAGTATTATATACATATAATGGATATGAGACGAAGAGAAAATGGGTTTTATGTTGAAATAAACTATAATATATGCTGAACAGTGTATAATGATAAAAATGCACCAACTGCAAGGACTTTACAATAGAAGTTAGGTAGTAAGTGATATGTAGGGACAGACTGGCTCAGTGATGAAAAGGTAGTAGAAGGTTGCTGATTGGTTGTTGACTAGTTGTTCCTCTGGAGGGCTAGCTCGGCTATATATATATATAAAACAGAGAGAGAGAGAGAGAGAGTTTCTCACCCTAGTCTGGTCTAGGTACCGAGTAACTACATTGATTCATTTTTGTGTTTCTTCGCTCTTCGGATCTTATGAATTTATAATGATTTGGTGAATTGCATTAAGAGATTTCACACCAGTTTTTTCTAATTCACGCGACCGCAAAACATTGCATTTACACTGGAAACTCAATTGCGATCACTATAAATAGGAATATTACTTTCATCAGCGAAGAGAAAGTAATAAGTACTACGCAGTTAATACTGAAATAGAGAAATAACATTCATCTGTAAAACGTAGGAGATAAACGAAGTTTTCCCGCCATTTAAATGGTAGTTGTTTGAAATGGCAAATATGCCTTTCTGTGGATCAAATACTCTAGGACATGTTGGAATGTTCATTGAAATGGCCGTACTACCACAGTTAATTGCCGTGTAGCATATACACACACACACACATTTACACGCATACTTAGAAACGCAATATTACTAGGTTAAATGTCCATTAGGCTAGAGAGAAGGCGACTCTTTACGATTATAGTCCTAGCTTAATCTAACCAACGCACACGAGAAAAGTGGTACTATTTTTTTAAGAAATAGGTTCGTAACTTCCAATCAACAGAATATATTTGATTTTGTTTCTAAACAGAGCTCTATTATCTATGATATCATCAAATTGTAAATAAACAACAGTTTTACCATCTCAAAATGGAAATAACTCAATAAATCAGTAGCATAAATATATGTATATATTAAGTGGAATGTTTACTCTCAAACCTATTTACATTCATATTTACAAGATTTCTATACTTTCTTTTACTGTCGGTAAGAGGGAGTATTATGATCATGTTAAATAATCGAGTTTTCAATAGAAATACATATTTTGACTTTTGAGGTCTACAGAGTCCGAAAAAGTGTTGTTTTTTTCTAAACAATGTCCTGTATCTGTCTGTTTTCTAAAACTCAAAAATCTGGCGTGAATCACTCACACGACTTTCTCTTATTACAAAGATTCCGACTTATTACTCGAAATTTCCGGACAAATTACCTGCAAACTTGGAATTTTTACAGAATTTAAGTGGCTTTCATATATAAATATGTATGGCTGGAAGAAGCTAAACTAAAAAACGACATGAGGGGAGCGTAATCTTCCAGCTCCCCCTGAGCCTCCTGTAATACTATTACTCGGAATATTTTTATAGAATTACTGTTCCCCCAGAACCCCGCAAGCAATCAATTTTTTTTTTTAGGAAAATATTAGTCAAATAAAAGTGTAATGTATGTATGTATGTATGTAAATGATATACGAAGTTTAAAGAAAACTATTGAAACTACTAATAGTTGTGAAAAACTTGGGAGGGAAAAAATCATTCCGTTAAGTCGCACTTCCGATTGATGTATCTAAACCGGAACGCCAAGTTTTAGCTTCCGGCGATTTTTCGTTTTGGAGAAATTTTGTTCACACACAAACACACAGACACATATACATACATACCCACAGACCATTTTTTGCTAAAAAGCACTCTTTTAAGAACATCAACGGAGTATTTAATAAAAGTCATGTTTTGAAAAAAACAAAAAAATAATCCTGTAGGAATTGTGAGAAAACGAATTACTAGTGGAATGAGGAACCGGTTAAATACTGTTTGGGAGCGGTGGCTACTGTAGCGCTCCTAGCGGCGGTAGTGAATCTGGAGGCGGTTACGCAGTTGGTTAGCCGTCCCCGTTCTTTCAACATTGTATTCCATTGCACGGTCTTGAGCTCACCAATAAACCGTTATTTATATACTTCGTGTTCGTACAAATTTAAAATAAAAGGTAATTTTAATCATATTTCATCATTATTTTTAGAAATTTACTTTTCTAATTTTATGAATTAAAAAAAGAATCAATTACTATAATCGATTATGTTATAAATACAATAAATAAATACTTGCATTTTCACGAAAATTTATTAAATTATCTAGATTTTTTAATTTATCTAGTTTTTTTTTTTAATAATACCTAATTTGATAAAATAAAATCAAAATTTAATTCTATACACTAAAATTAAGAAATTAAATGAAAATCTAAGCTTTAATGAAAGTTTCAAGCGAAGTTGAAAGGTTTATGTACTAAAGTTATATACTTAATTAACTCGTCTAACTTGAACTTAAACTAAGTTTATCAACTCCTTTTACTTAAATGGTTAAATAAATTAGTCATTAATTTTATGATAAAATATATAACAAAAGATAGCAACAATCTAAAAAAAAAATAAATAAACAAATAAATATTCTTTAAAATAAAGTGTAAAAAAATTAAATTTATTTAATTAATTAATTTATTTATTAAATTTATTTTTTTGTTATTGCCGGAAATTACGTCGTTATTATTATTATAATTTAATTTTTTACTCCCAAACATTTAGATTCGAGATTACGAACACTCCAAGTTCATTTCCAAAAATAATTTCGGATAAGGTCGTATAAGATTCTTTTTTTAATTTTGAGTTCAAGTCAAATTTCTGAAATTATTATTTTTTTGTCCACCGGAAATACAGGTTCTAAGTTCTAAGACTCCCTGAGTATGGAAAAGAAAAAAAAATGGTTCTCATCGAATTGTCTGTATTTTGCGTGTGCGTATATGTCAGCACAAACTTATTATTCCTTACAGACACCAACATATCGTGTCTGATAATTAAAGTTTTGGTCAAAAACCATCAAATTTACTGATTTTTTTCCATAATTTTTCACGTTATGCTAAAAAAAAAAATAATTGTTTTTTTTATGTACTTAAGGTACGAAATCATCTATAATGACCTATAGTTCTTTTTTCAAGTGACGTGATCCACACTTTAGCTAGTATGATTAGCAAAATCTGAAATTTCACTGCAGGTTTCAATATTTAATTAATATTTTAATTAATTTAATTAATTTTCAATCATTTCCCCCACCCCCACCCACATATATAAATTATCTCGTAATGTTGTAAAATAGATGCTGAGGTTCGGCCATAAAAAAAACTCTTTTTAAATTTTCACCGACGTTTCGGCAAATTTATTGCTTTCTTCAGGGTCTGTTATTACAGCTCTTCAGGATCTGTAAACTTGCTGTTATTACAGTTTACAAAATTATAATTTACAAATTTTTTTCAAGTTTACCAAATAATTATTTGTCTTCAATTTTATACAATGGGAGAATCTAAATTTAATAAAATGACATTTTTGGAGGAAAGCATCCTCCCTAAAATTGCTTTAAGCAAATCTTTCGGAAACAAAGTTTCGAACAAAAGTGATAGAGATCTGTATGTGTCACAGTATGTGTAACAAATTTGAATGAAATGCTGGTATTTTTATGGAGAAAACTGAGAACACTGAAAAAAAAACTGTTCAATAAAAAACCCCCCACTTCCGGTCAACCGATTTTCTTCAATCTCGGTATTTCGGCAACATATTTAATTGTAATTAATATTATATAGACGATAGAATTGTGTAATTAATTAGAATAACAATTTCAAGGAAAACATAACCCCCAATATACCCCCCTCCAAATTGTCCTTAAATGAAATTTCCTAGAGAAATGTTTCAAATAAAAGTTGTACCTCTTTGTATGTGTATTTGGAAAATCGTTGCAGACGTTTTCGTGAAAATGCAAAAAAAGATACTGAAAAATCCTTTTAGTAAAGTGGTACTTCCTGGTTGACCAAATTGTGTTCAAAAACTTAGTAACGGATTCCATGCTAAGCACTTAAAGTAAATAATCAAGTTGGAACTATCCGCCAATTTTTTCTTTTTGAGTTTTGCTGACAACAAACACACACACACACACTCACACACACACACACACACACACACACACACACACACACTCTCACAGACCAATTTCTAAATCGAAATAAGAGAGAGTATCTATATTTTTTTTTAACTAAATGAAGATTTATATTTTTGGTTAATTATACAAATTTCATTAGTATAAAGTTTTCAGTATCATAATTTACCAGTTGGCAAAGTAGTGGGGGGGGCGGTTGACTTATTTAGACTGTTGTACATTAGTTTTGAAACAATAGGGAGTCACATTAATAACTTCAACTTTATACATAATGTTAACATTCTCTTTTTGTTTCCCTTTATTTAGAATATATATATATATATATATGTGTGTGTGTGTGTGTGTGTGTGTGTGTGTGTTTAAATTTAAAATATTTATTATTATTTGTGTTTCACAGTGGAAATATTTAAATTAGAAACTAGAAACTTGCTTCTTGTTATCTCTGGTGTTTTATTAAAAATAACAACGTGTAAACTTTGGGTCAGATATTATTATATAACAAAGCGAAAGAAAAATGAGGAAACAGAAGAACGACGGGGTGGGAGGGTGGTACATGGATTACATTTTCTTCTATGCATTCGCAGAGGGTTTTTAATTTTTATTAATACACAGAAATTTATACTTACCGAATAGAAAAATAATCTATATAAAGTTATACATACATTATTTCCTCTCTTAGGCAAGAGGGAATATTGTAATCGTGTGAAATTTTCTATATCAAGTTTTCACCGGAAATCCACGTGTTGAGATCCCCAGAGTCCGAAAAAAAAGTGGTTTTTAGAAAATGGTCGATGTGTGTGTGTGAACAGCAGAGCACAAAAAATGAACATTCGTAGAAAGTTCAAACTTGATATTCCGTTTAGGTATCACCATGGGATTCGACATTAAGTTATCTATCAAAATTCCTCGACCAGAAGTACTACAAAAAAAAAAAAAAAATTTCTTTCTTTTGTTTACGATTTTCCCGAAAATGGCATCAACACTTTTCTTTTAACTTTTCTAAATTTTTTTTTTGGGGGGGATGTGATTTTATTTTAAAGAGAGAAAAACAAAATATGAGAGATATTATTTTCAGAATAAAGATAATGGAGGCTGGTTGTTTTAAATATATTTTTGTTTTTTATTTATTTGTTTTTGTTTTTTGTTGTTGTCAACTTCATATTCTAATTGGCTAACAGAAGAAGAGCATAAACACAAAAGAGAAATAATCAAAAGAAATATTTTTGTCTGACTCTTTATTTTCCCTCTCAGCTCTTTTTTTTAAAAAAAATTTCAGAAATACGAATATAATAATGTACTGACTGTACCTGCTCATTATTTTATATTTAAATATTTATTACATTAAAGTCATCTAATTGGTACTTTTTGTAAATAATAACACAAATAATTTTATATATAAAATATTAATCTTAATATTACATTTCTAGATCGTTAAACGAGAAGATTTTATTGCTTAATATAATTATTGCTTTTCATATTTTTATTTAAAAAAAAAGAAAAGAGTTCTTACGTCATTTTAAAAGTTTACGCTAACTAATTAATGCCATGGCGGAATGGTATTATGAGAACGATAATCGAATTAATCAATTTTTCTTATGGCTGGCGGTAAGAAAATCCACATTAAAATGCTAGTTTTTCGGAAATGAATTTTTACCGGAAAGCATAAGATAAATGGTTGTTTCCTTCCGCTTCTGTCTCACAGACTCTTCAAAAGAAATCTGTTATGAGCTCCATTATATAGAGGTGTCTCCTTAAACCACAATGTCCACTAAGGAATCTAATAAGATGCCCGAAAGAGTTCCGTAAAAGACACAGCAATATATCAATAAATAGCCCTGTCCGGACGTCCAATGAGCACCTTAGACTGCCGGACAACCCACTGTACTCATCCATAGGGATGAATGCTGTGAAAGCTATACATGAGTGGAAGCTTGACTGACATATGCTGGAAGGCACATGAACACCAGGCTCGGGGCCAATCAAACGGAGAGAGGCGCTAATTTAGCAAACCTATCCACCTCCTCGTTCCCGAAAATTTCCATATGTCTGGTACCCATAGTAGAAGCACATCCTTCATACAGTTATATATAAAATGATAAATTTAGTAGTTACTCATAAGTTGTAACATAATTACAGGCGGCAGGGTGGGGTAAGTATTAACCAATCAACAAAAGCAGGTACAAAATGATTACATTATACAGGGTGCCAATAATATTCAACAAACACAATAGAATTTTAACGTCTCAGATTCCTCACCCAACCTATAAACAGTTTTAGTTTTTCAGACAAATAATGATTGGTTTATTATTGACAAATAAAAGTGATTGGTTATATAATATATGGGTCGCTAATATTCCAAGTTTAAAAATAATCGTTATAGTTATTTTTGAGAAAATTTAAAAAAAAAACCTATTCTGTACTAAAGTGGTATTTTATAGGCAAGCTTGACACTACTCTGCCCCTCCCACATCTAGAATCACCCAAAAAATGAATTTTTATGTGACATATGCTTTTTATGACAGGCTTCTGGTGAATTTCGTATATGGTGAAGATAGTATACGAAATTAATGAAGAATCAATGGAAGCCGTTTTGAAAAAAAATGGCAAAAAACTGAAAAATCTCTTCAGTAAATACGCAGTTACGATTGATAAATTTGTCCGAAACCTTCGTGTCAGATACGGAATACCATGTTAGAGCTTCCAGCGAGTATTTGTTTTTGAGATACTTTGTAATATGTATACCTACCACGACCCTTCTTCCTATTAATAATCTCCCCTTACACATACGAAGCCTCATCATTGCCAAACAAAGAGCGAGATCTCTTTGGCAAAGGCAAAGATATCCTTCGCACAAAACCAGATTCAATAGACTAAGCAGGCTGCTTAAATAAGAACTAAACAAATACTACAACAGTTAGATACGCAGAGTACACTGAACAATTAACAACCGATAATAAATCATTATCGACGGCTACAAGAAAAATACTTTCTTACAAATCCACATCTTCACCGCTGCGAAACAATGATGGATCCTGGGCCAAAACTGACGCCGAAAAAGCTAATCTTCTCGCTTCCCATCTTCAGAACATATTCATGCCACATACTGATTTACAAGACGACCAACTTACGACACACGTCAACGAACAGTTACATAATCCCCTACAACTTTCTCCGCCTCCCAAATCCTTTACTCCATCAGACATATCCTTCGAAATACGACGTCTACTTCCAAAATCTCCTGGATTCGATTTGATAACTGCTAAAATTCTACATCTACCTAGAAAAGCCTTGATCTATCTAAATTACCTCTATAACGCTGTACTTAGAACAGCATACTTCCCTTTATTGTGGAACTTTTCTACTATTAAAGTGATCCCTAAACCCAATAAACCTTCCACTAATCCTTCATCCTATCGACCGATTAGTTTTCTACCTATACTTGCCAAAATACTAGAAAAACTGCTCTTAAAGCGACTTTATCCTACTATTGATTCCCAGAAACTCATTCCGAATCATCAATTTGGTTTCCATTACCATCATTCTACAACCCAACAAGGACTTCGCGTTGTGGATGCTATAGCTTCTTCCCTTGAGCGGAAGCAGTACTGCCCGAGTGCCTTTCTTGACATTGCTCAAGCTTTTGATAAGGTATGGCATGAGGGCTTGCTGTTTAAACTTAAGAGATTTCTCCCACATACCTACTATTTAATATTAAAATCTTACTTAACCGACAGATATTTCCAAGTTAGTCAGGGATCACCCTTTCTCCAATACGTCCTCCAATAATTCCTCGCTGGAGTACCTCCAAGGTAGCATACTTGGACCGCTCTTCTGTTCCTTATATATTTCAGACATCCCAGAACACCCAAAAACCGTAATATGAACCTTCGCAGATGGTACTTCAATTCATTCCCCAAACCTTGAACCCTTGAATAGCTATCGCTCTCTGCAAGAACATATCCTTCAACTGGAAACTTGGCTCTTAAAATGGAAAATAAAAGTTAACCCACAAAAAAGTAAATACATCGTATTTACGCTGGGTAGAAAAATCCTCCCCCCCGATCCACATTAATCATACTCTAATCTCTCCCGTAAATAGCGTACGTTAGCTGGGTTTCCAGCTAAACAAAAGACTGACTTGGAATCTCCACACTAGACTCAAACGGCTTGAACTAAATAGACGGTTCAGACAACTCTCAAGACTACTACACAGATGATCCAAACTCCCATTACAAAATAAAAGACTACTCTACCTACTAATGCTGAGACCTATATGGTCATATGGCTTAGAAATATGGAGAACAACCAAGCGTTCCAATTCCTACCGTATCCAGTCATTACAATCAAAAATCCTGGAAAAATTGTGAATGCATCCTACTATGTTGCTAACCTCACTATCCATGCTGATTTAAACATTCCTTTCGTTAACCATCTAGCCAAAACTCGTTTCCTTAAATTCCATTCATCCACAACTGCTCATCCTAATCCTGTAATTCACCGCTTTCTTCAAACACTATTCCCGACACTCCAGCAGGCGGCTGAAGAGACGATGGCCCCGTGACCACCTCGTAGAATAACTCAAGATAGTGAAGTGCCATCGCTGGATGTCTTCTCCAATCCACACTCCTGTTATTTAAGTTGGCAGTTAACACATTTACTTGTTGCAGTGTGTTAAAAAAAAAAGAAGATATTTTGCTCACCACTGATAAATAGAGACCATTCGTTTAAAATAATTTTTTCGTACCCAGGGGAACTGAAAATATGTATTTTCGGTGAACATTCAATTTCGAAAATTTCACAGGTCGTAATTCTTCTCCTTAGAAATGTTTTGGAGCAAGGTTTGTTAGCTTCCTTTTTGACGTAACATATAAAAATAATTTTACGTATTTAGGCTATTTTATAATTCTAAGGTGAATTAAATAAGTTGCCAAAAATTCTGAATTTGAAGGAAAATTGGTTGTCGGAAGTTCGACTTTAGTGAATGTTTTTTTGTAATCTTTTTAAAACGTTTCCTAAGGGAAAAAAATTGATTTTAGTAAACTCTATGGTAGCCGGGTTATCATATTTCCCTCTGCAGTTCCACGTCATGGATGTTTAAAGAAAATCTGTCAATCAGAACTGTGAGAAAAGGCAAAGAAAAAACTGGTGTGTGAGTGTTTCACAAGAGACTTATTCTTTATCAATTTATATAAGAGGACCGAATAGCGCTCAGGGGCTGGTCTCTTTCGAGGAACTTTCTCAGGCCTCTGTTTGAATCGCTTACTGGTATGGGAGACTTAATATATTCCTAGTAACAAGGTGGGGATGCCAGAACCTTTTCTGTAGAGTTTGCCAAGCAGATTAAGAAACATCCATCCATCTTTTGAGACAGATTGCTTCGGTTGTGTGAATATTGAGATTGAAGACCTTTGGACGGAACCTGGATATCTATAGAAGAAATCAATCAGTTTTCCATTAGTGTTATTAGCAAATTTGTTCGCAGTATTGTGAATTTTAGGTGGATTAATTCCGGATCTGGATTTTTCTTCTAGGGCTAGTTGGTTATTATTGTTCTTTGGGGGTAGCTCTACGGGCCTAAATTAGCTTTGGATAGTTTAGGAATGGTTCCTTCCACAATAGAATAATAAGAATAATATTAATAACAACTCAGTAATTAGGTTATATATGTACCATTACGCATTGACAATATTTTCATATTGAGGCAGCTTACAGAAAAGTGAAGAAGAAAGCGGATTTAACCTTCATGGATTTGGAAAAGGCGTAAGATGAAGACCCCAGAGAATGAATGTGGACAGCATCGTGGGAACAAGACATAGACATTCGTAGGAAGGATGTATGCCTGGAATTTTTAGGTAAATGATGGCAGAAATCTGGAAGGAATGAAGGTCAGGACCTTTTGCAGCCCCTAAAGGATTAAAACAAGGATGTTATCTCCTTCTTTATTTAAAATACATCTGGGTAGGGTAATGGAGTAATATAGGAATTGTAGAGGAAGGGGTCTGCCAATTGGAGAAGACTATGTTTGTACACTGTTTTTTTGCAGACGACTAAGTGGGGATAGCCCAATTTAGAGAGGACCATGAAGATAATGATGAGAAGTTGAAGGATTTCTACTCGGACTGGAGGATGAGGATAAATTATATCGCAACTGAATATATGGTGAATATATAGAAGGGAATCAAGACGAGGATTTGTTTATTGAGCAGGACAGATGTAGAAGAGGGAATTTCTTTAAGTACTGGATTCAATTTTCGAAGAAACAGGTCGGTCTGAAGAAGAAATAGAAAGAAGGAGTGAACGAGCCCGTAAAGCAGAGAAGATCGCTCATCCAGTTCTGTGGAATGGAATTTTATCTAAAGAGAATAAAAAATAAAATTTTTGTGCCGTCTTTGAAGGTATGCTCATTTATGGGACTGAAACGTCACTTCTCAGAGAGTCTGGCGAAGATGAAGATAGGAGAGATGGTGTAACGGTGAGGATGTTTGCAAAAAGACTAGAATGGATAAAATGAGGAACGGAGGTTTAAGGAAAGAGATGAACGTTAAGGAAACAATAGAAGAAAGGATTAAAAGAAGGGAATTAGCATGGACATTTCAAAAGAATGCCGGAAGAGGTAAGAAATGGACCCCCCTCCCGAGAAAAAGGAGGAGGGATAGACCGTCAAAATGGTGGGGAGAGGGGATTGAAGAAATGATGACTGGAAAGCGGCGGAGAGATGGAGATTGGCTTGAAAGGGAATTTCGTAGAGTAGGAGCGACCTGATGGCATCCCAAACGTAGGGAAAAGCCAATTAAGTAATGTATATGTACAATGTTAAAACTTTAATATACTATAAGCATTTTCCAGAAGACGAAGAGACTAAGGCAATAGCAAGGCAAGATAAGAATTTTATACTTAAATACACATGTTCCTTGCAAGTCAGTGATATATTCTCCTCACATGAAGGATGAAACCTAGATGGATTCTTGGCTTATTTATCTAACGATAGCTCAGTTCTCTAATGATCGCTGCTAGTTCTCTAACATGTCTTGAGAAGCCTTCTTGTGACATATATTTTGAACGTACAGTAGTTCATCAAACATGATATAACCATGAGAATCACAGTGTAGTTTTCAATTCCAAATAGGGCTAACTAGCACTGGTTGAAGGTCAAATGAAAGGTCATCGTTTTCCCTAAACTAAAATCACAATATTAAACTAATTTAATAAAATGGTCCCTTGAGGATAAATGAATGGCATCTATTACAAGCCCCTTTTATTTTGATTCCTTTCAACAATCAATTAGATAGGAATAACCCCTAGGGTATAAAATTGCATGGCTATACAGGATAGATTAGCAATGTCCCTCATTCAGGACTGTAAATAGCCTTGTGCATGGACAGCAGGGATAAGGGTAACTTTTATATGTCAACATAGAGAAAGGACTTTACGTTATAGTATATGTGTGTGTGTGTTTGGAAATGAATTCTGTGTACATAGTGCCTACGTTGTAGCTAATGGGGGTTTTGAATCTGATTTTAGGCATACATGTAAGGACTACTGCAGAAGAGGGTTAGTAACAGAGATGGTGTTAGGGAAGGGAGCCGGGAGTGTATGGGGGAAGGAGAGTTGTACATTATCTATTGTATGTCCATGAAATAGAGAACACTCACACACACGTGCATCATACTCAAAACACACAAACATATTCACACAATTTCCAGTGATGTTGATATTTTACTTTGCCTCAATTGGACCATCTTTTTGTGTTTGCATAAAATCAGGTTACATTGATATCATCTTTTCTGTTCCTTTTATAAACAATTTACTTTTGTCCAGAATATTTGCTATTATAAAGAAAATAAAAATCCGGTGTTGAACACCCACACAACTTTTCCTTACTCCAGTTTACAAAATTGTAATTGGAAATTTTATAGTTAGTATACCAAATTTAATGATATTCGTCGGTGTTTTTTTGAAGAAAGTCGCGAAAACTAAAAAACTGTTCAGTAAAAACGCTCTTCCGGTTTACTAATATTCTTGAAACTCGTAATTCTGGCAATCTATTTATTTCTAGTTAATTTTGTTTAGTTGGTAGAATTGTGTAATAAACTGAAGTAGCACTTTAGATGAAAACCTCACCCCAAAAGTACCCTTAAATGAATTTTTCCGGAGAAATGTTTCAAATAAAATTTTTAGCTCTTTGTATGCGTAGTTGATATGTAAAGTTTAAAGAAAATCATTGGATCCGTTTTAGAGAAAATCACAAAAACTAGAAACAATTATTCAGTAAAATGACACTTCCGGTTGAACGCTTTTTACGAAAAGCTTATTCGCAGATCTTCTGGCAGCAGTTTAGCGAAATAAGTTTGAAAATTCGGTGATTTTTCGTTTTTGAGATATATATAAAATATAGGCCAACTGCTAAACACCACTTTTTTGGACTTAGGGAACCTCAAAACGGATATATCCGGAGAGAACTCAATTTCGAAAATTTGACACGATCACAAAAAGGCAGTAAGCTAGAGAAAGTTCTTGTTTTTTCAATGAAAACTCTTAGAGAATATAAGATTGACAGAAATTTATTTGTTTTTTCGCCATAAAAATAACTAAATTTTAGAAAATTGTTAGATATCTCACAGTATAGTAAATTTAAATTCCTAAAATCTAATTTGATTTCTTCATTACATTAATATTAATGGAGATATCACAATTCTTTTTTATTTTTTTTAATTTAAGACGGGTCCACATTACCATAACATGAGGCGTCTAACCTTCTCAGGGCCCTACCGCTGTCCGGGTAGTGTTCTCTCGTTTCAGACAACACTGTCCATCACTGGACATAGAGCTGCAGAACTCCTAGGAAGAGAAAATCTAAGGATGGCACGGCTGGATTCAAACCCGGCATCTCCACTGTACATGAGTTTGTGGATATTTATATACAAAACAATGTCTCAAAACTGAAATATCGCAAATAGCTCAAAAATCCGTTTTCCATATGTTTCAGAATCAGTCCGGAACCGGACTTGTATGTCTCAGAACCGGAAGTGGAGCTTCATAGAATGTTTATTTACTTTTTACTTTAAAAGTAATCGTGCCAAATGTTCCATATCGAGTTTTTATCGGAAAATTCTGTTTTGAGGTTCCCTGAGTCCAAAAAAGTGGTTTTTAGAAAATGGACTATGTGTGTGTGTGTGTGTGTGTGTCTGTGTGTGTGTATGTGTGAACAGCACAGCTCAAAAACGAAAAATCGTAGAAAGTTCAAATACCATTTAGTTATTATCATGGGATCTGACAGTAGGTCATCTGCCAAAATTCCTCAACCGGAAGTATCATTTTCGCTGAATTTTTTTTTTTTTTTCACTTTTTTGCGATTTTCTCAAAAATGGCTCCGACATTTTCTTCAAACATGATATATCAACGATACTTACAAAAATCTACAGCTTTTGTTTAAAACATTTCTCTGAAAAAATTCATTTAAGGGCACAATGGGGGAAGGGCGTCGTAAGGTTGTCCTCTAAAGTGCTATTACAGTTTACTATACAATTCTGTCATCTAAATAATATTAATTAGAATTAAATGTGTTGCTTAAAAATCCGTGTTTGAAAAAAATTGGATGACTGGAAGTGCGTTTTTACGGAAATGTAATTTTCAGTTTTCTGGTATTTTCTCGAAAACGGCTCCAACATTTTTCTTTAAACTAAAAATGTGAACTACACATACAAGGAGCTACAACTTTTATTTGAATCCTACTGTTAAATATATTTAAGGAGGCTTTTGGGGGAGGAGTGGGTTTATATTTTTCTCTGAACTGCTATCATAGTTGATTATACAATTCTACCATCCGAATAAAATTAATAAGATGACCAAAATTCTGAGTTTCAAAAAAATTAGTGAACCGAAAGTGCGCTTTTACTGAACAGTTTTTTTAGTTTTCGGCGAACTCCGACGAATTTCATTAAATTTGGTGTACTAACTACAAAATTTGTCAATCACAATTTTGAAAACTGGAGACACAGAAAGTTGTGTGAATGTATCACACCAGATTGTTTTTTTTTTTTTAAGTTTTAGCAATTTTCTTTACACTTAGCGTCAGAAGTGTCTGTATTGTTAAATGCGTGTGAGATAAGATTTAGAATAACATTGATTATTTATTAAATTGAATTTACGATTGTTTGAAAAATGTTGATTCATTAAGGTGCGAACCATCTCTGCGCATTCCAGTTCTCGAATTAAAGTTTCCAGTTTTTTAATGAAACAAAACAAAAACAAACAGAAAAAGAGAAAAAAGAAGCAAATAAATAAACATGGCTCAAAGAAATTTACTAAAAAATTATGCAGGCAAGTTATGAAGAAAACCACGTTACTTAACAATGAGTGGAAAGTTTTTCAATCGTATTTAACTTTGCAAATTTAGTTTTTACCGAAAATCTAAATTTTCAAATCACCGGAGAGTGATAAAAATGTTTTTAGCGAATGGTCTGTTTATGTGTGCTTGTTTTGTGGATGAGTGTTTGTGTCCATGTGTGACGTGAACTGAATCACAGGACGCTCAAACTTCATATTCTGTTTCACCAGAACGTTTCCAATAGGAAGGCTTTCTACAAAATACTTTATGATCTTCCTAAAAACTGAATTGTTGCACCTATATATATATATTTATATTCCATAAATATAAGCCATTTTACTTTTCTTTAAACATTAATGTGAAGAAATTGATTTTTTTGGAGAACAGACAGTTAGGATATAGGATTAATTAGTGTAATTAGGGTTACTCCATCTGGCGGGAATTAAGGCAACCTTAGAACATAGATTTTACAATAAAAACTCAATTTTGCAAATTTAACATGATCGCAAACAAAATTAGACGATAAAATTAAATTGAGTTGAATATTGAAGACTAAAATTACAATTTGATATAGCCGGTTTAAAATTTACACTGTACAATAATGTTTTTATTTATTACATCTTGTTTCGTTTTCCGTTTGTTTTGTAATCAGAAAAGTCTCAAGAGTATAGTTTTTACTCTCATCACGTGGTTAGACGAACTAGTCACGAATATAATATATGCTGTAAGTATTTTTTTTTTTTTAATTCCATTCATTTCTACTTCTCTCTTTCCGCCTCCCAGACTTGCCAGATGATCCATCGTCACGATCGGTTGTATGCAAATACATTTTTTTTTTTTTACTTCATTTATTGTTCAAAATAAACTAAAAGGGAAAAAACCATAAACGCTTGGTTGGAGAAGATGATGTATGAACCAGTAATGGCAGATTGTTTCATAAAACTATTTTTGATGAAAGCAGATATTTATACAACAAAAATCGATTCAAAGAAATATAATCTAATCTGATATAATGTCGGGAATATGTATTTTATCGATATTGTTTCTTCATTTATTAGTATTTACTATTTAATTGATTTTTTTAATTTTTCTTCGTATTGTTTTAAGAGGAAGTATTGCGATCGAGCTAAATTTTTGAAAACGAGTTTTTATCGGAAATAAAAGTTTGGGGTTCCCCTGCAAATGAAAAAAAAATTATTTTATGTGTAGTTAAATGAAAAGTCGCAGGAAAACTGAAACTTCACATTCCGTTGAGACACTGCCACCGAGATTTGACCGCAAGGGCGACTTTACAGAATGGTTTTATTTTTCCGGTTGTTCTCATTTTTTTATCGAAAACTGCTCCAACGATTTCCTTTTAACTTCGTATACTATATACATATGTAAATAGCTATCAGTTTTATTTGAAACATTTTCCCGGGAAAATTGACAGTAGTGGGGGAACTGTAGCGTTATGCTTTACTTTAAAGTATCACTTCAGTAAGCAGTGATATAATAAGTCAGATTCAGTTAAGTATAATACATGCTTTTTACCACCTACATAATTAGAAGCATTAATGGAATTCCAAATTTGAAGAAAATTGGTTAACCGATAAAATGCGATTTTACAGATAGGTTTTGAGTTTTATTGGAATTATCTCCAACATTCCAGTCAAACGGTCAGTCAGTTGGTTTAAATTTAAATTTGCATAAGCTTTCTTGCTTTTAGCATAGAGCGCTCCACATAAGGCCGCTCTGATATACTAGTAAAATCCCCACTATCATTTTTATGGCCAGCCCAACTAAACATTGTAACATTGCAATTTTAAGAGAAATTTCTTGATTATATTGTATTAATTGGATTAAGAAAAGTTAGCTGTTCGGACAGCCAAGCTGTGTTCAAGGTGCTTAGTTCATGTGTCCTCACTTCCAGATTGGTGTTGGAGTGTTCTAAAATACTGGAAGATCTTTCTTCACTGAAGGATGTCTTGTGGTCTGGGTTCCAGGTCACATGAGAATCTTTGGGAATGAGGAGGTGGATAGGTTTGCCAAATTAGGCGCCTCTCACCCTTTCACTGGTCACGAGTTTGCTGTTGGTGTGTCTTCTGGCACATGTTTGTCAGGCTTCCAGACAAAGATGACCTCACAGCACTCATCCTTATGGATGAGTCTAAGATGCTCATTGGGAGTTTGGACGGAGCTTTGAATAGGGGGGGTCTGGTGTCTTTCACGGACCTCTCTCAGGCATCTGGTTGGCTTCCTCACTGGGCTTTGTGGCTTAAGGAGACCTCTCTATACAATGGAAATCATGCCTGACCCCTTGTAGAGTTTGTGAGACGGAGGAGGAAACACCCATGCATGTGATGACGGATTGTTTGGGCTGTGAGGAGATTAGATTTAGGACCTTTAGCCGGAATAAGATAACGGTAGAGGATCTCTTAAGCTATGTCCTTTTAAGGTTTTTGTCCGATTTGTTCGGTCTGTGGTAAAACTTAGATGGGTAAAACCTGGGCCTGGACTTTTGTTCCAGACCCAGTAGTTGTTATTCTTTATGGGTAGCTATATGTGCCCTGGGAGACTTTGGATAGCATAGGGTTTCGCCTTCCCCTTTCTTGAATAATAATAGTAATACTAGTATAATCCCCACTATCATTTTTATGGCCAGCCCAACTAAACATTGTAATATGGCAATTTTAAGGAAAATTTCTTGATTATATTGTAATAATTGGATTAAGAAAAAGTTGTCTGACTGTTTCACACCAGATTTTTTTTTAATAATTTTTTTGCGTTTTTTTCTAATACAATTGCAATGATTTACTTTTTCTGCAACCATAACAGCTAATCTATTGTACCGAAATAATCCGCACCAACAAATTTATACACATGTCCAATATCTCTCCACTGCAATTACAAAATTTGTGATCCAGTAAAACTGTACCGAGGTTTAAACACTTTGTTTTCATTTCATCCTTGCTGTGAAACATGAAGTCAAGGGTCAAGTTTCTTATGTAGTCCTGCTCAACTCATTGAGAGCTATGTAAGCTATAAAAAAATCCTTGGGGACTATGTAAAAAATTCTGGTGTGAAACACTCTCAAGCCTTTCTCCTACACCAATTAAAACAATTAATTTTTTTTTGGGGTAAATTGCAATGTTTACAATGGTTTATTGGAATGGCCATAAAAAAAGATACTTGTATAACTGGAGCGAACTTGTGTAGAGCGTCCTCTGTCTAAAGCGACAAAAGCTTGTACCTAATTAACACTCCACCAAAACGCCACTAAAATCTATATTTTTGGGGAAAAATGTCTCAAATAAAAGTGATACGTTTATATCTGTGCAGTGGAGCATTTCAAGTTTAATGAAAATCGTTATAGTTATTTTCGAGAAAATTCCAAAAACCTCAAACACCTATTCTGTAATCCGAATTTTCTTTAGGTTTGCATTTCTGCCAACACTTCTAATGTATATAAATACTCTGTGGGTGGTAAAACCTGGCATAATACTGAAATGGTATTTAACGCGACTGTTCCCTCAAGTCCCCACCAAAAAATTCAATTTTTTTTTGAGAAAATATTTCAAATAAAAGTAATAGTATTTATGTAGGTAATTTAAAGAGAAAATCACAAAAACTGGAAAAACAACTCAGTTATATCGCACTTGCGATCGATGGATTTTGCCCGAAACCTCAGTAACCTAAACGGAATACCAAGTTTGAGGTTCCTGCGACTTTTCGTTTTTGAGATATTTTTTGGTTCACACATACATTAACAATCAATCACTTTCGCTCACTTGCTAAAAACATTTTTTGTATTCAGGAGACCCCACAGCATGTATTTCCGGTGAAAACTCAATTTGGAAAATTTGTCACGATTACTAGGAATAAGAGGAAGTAAAAAAAGAAAATAATAATCACAGATGATGGTAGTCAAATGATGGAGTTGTAACCTTCTGCATATTCTTCGTCCAGTTTTAAATTGAAGCAAATAGAAAATTCGCACTGTATTGTTTAAATATTTGCGAGTAAATTTCAGGTTATACAAATATACTGAAATAGTGATCAAGTATCTGTTTTAAACTTATGACAGGGTTGCCAACTTTGACAGTTCTGTATTTCTTAACTTAAACGATTGAACTTCGTATTTGCAAAATGAAATTCGAAACTAGACAACTCGAACATGTCTATTTGGTTCGAAATTCAGTTTAGGAAATCTGACGCGAATAGAAAGTAACTTCTTAACGAAGAGGTTTGTAGAAAACTAAATAAAGTAAATTTTAAATTATTTCTTTTTAAAGTGGAATTTTGTATTATTCACAATAACTTACGATTATTTTTTGTTTTTAAACTAAGATTTCTGCATTTGAATGAAAAATTTAGGAAAAGGAAATGTTGGAATTCTGTAGTGGGAAAGTTTATAAAGAGGAAGGGGTCAACTTTTTCGTATAATACTCTGTATCTTGTTATAGTTGCGTTTACTTCTATCGACATGTATATATGTGTATACATGAATGTTCCTGTTTATTTGTAATGTCGACATGGTAGTTTGATTTTGTATGCTGAACTTTGCAACCTTACACATGGCTGATCACCCTTCCCCAGTAACAGAACACTAAACCACATTCATTGTATCGTAAGCACTCACATAAATATAACCTTGAATGGAACTACGCAAGTATGAATTTGTACAACTGTTAAAGCAAACCCTCCCCCACCAATAGTCCATTAGGACTTATTATTTCCCCTCTTTAAAGTTTAATTGTTTACTTATTTACTTTTTATTAACTAATTTTCTTTGTATTTACAACCCTTAGTTCAAGTGAAAAACCTAAAAGAGAAAAAATGAGCCGTGAAACATTCTCACAACTTTCTTTTACTGCAGTTTACACAAAAGTGTAATTACAAATTTTATAGTTATTATATAAATACAACGAAATTCGTCGGTGTTCGTCGAAAACTGAAAAAAAACTCTTCAGTAAAAACGCATTTCCGGTTTACTAATTTTCGTTAATCTCGGAATTTTGGCAAGCTATTAATTTTGTTTAGATCACCTAAGAGATAGAACTTTAGAGGCAAACATAACCACGCCCCTGTCCCAAAACCCTCTTAAATGAGTTTATTCAGAGAAATGATTATAATAAAGGTTGTAGCTCATTATATGTATAGTTAACAACTAAGTTTAAAGAAAATCTTCAATCAAGAGAAAATAGCAAAAACTGAAAAATACTTTTCAGTAACAGCGCACTTCCGGTCATCTTCTTCGTGCTTTTGTTTAAACATATTTCAACAACATATTTAATATTTAATATTAGTCAGAAGATAGAACTGTGTAGTAAAGTGATATAGCATTTATAGGAGAACCAACTCCACCCCGCCCAAACGTGCTCTTAATTGAATTTTTCCGAAATTGTAGCTCTTTGTATGTGTAGTTGGTATTCTAAGTTAAATGAAATTTTCAAAAAAGTAAAGAAAATCTTTCAGTAAAGTTGGGCTTCCGGTTGAGGAATTTTGACAAATAACTTACTTTCGGATTCCATCGTGATAGTTGAACAAAGTATCTAATTTGAACTTTCTGCGATTTTTCGTTTTTGAGCTATGCTGTCCGCATATACAGACACACATAAGCCATTTTCTAAACACCACTTTTTTTTAATCAGGGGACCTCAATCATGTATTTCCGGTGAAAACTGGATATCGAAAATTTGACATGATTACAATACTTCCTCTTATTAGGAGTAAGAGAAAGTAAAACTGAATGTGCAATAAATTAGTTTTTTTTACTAATAATTGAAGTATTTGAATAATATGTTTAAAAAAAGGCTCCCAACATTTATAAACTACGTCTCGCCCATTTTGCAATGAGCTTTCTTCAGGTCGTTGTACCTAGACAGCTAAAATACCAAACATTTCCTGTGAAAATTCCCAATTCGAAAGCATGACACAATTGCTATATTTTCTTTTAAAGCTGTAAGAGAAAGTAAACTAGTAGAAATAATTAAACAAATCAATTTGAAGATCTATAATACAGTCTTAACGATTTGGGTATGTAGAGTTGTTTCCGTTTTCAAATTCGTACGTTTATACCAAGTTGTGTTCCATTTCGTTCTACCATACTTCTCGTAGCTGTTGGGGGCTAACCAAACTTCCTTTATTTGTTGTCACTCTTGTTCTTCTATTCTCTTAACTAGACGTCACTAACAGACTTGCTAAAACTCCCTATACTAGAGTTCAACATCATCTTCATTTCAAAATATACAACAACATGCTGCTAACTTCACCAGAAGCCACTCCACGGATCCATTCTTAGCATTGTTCCAGCATGCCACTCAACTCTTCTATTTGACTTTCACCATTATTTACTAATTAGTTTTCTAACCACTTCACAACTTTGCCACTTTCTTTTAAATTTAATACTTTTCAATTAAGTAAAAACAATAAACCATTGTTTAGTTGATTTTATCAAATTTTAATAAAATATTTGCTGGAATTACTGACTGTAACAGGAAGTATTGCAGTCGTTTGAGATTTTTGAAATTGAGTTTTCACCGGAAATACTTGTGTGTTTGGATCTGAATACGAAAAAAAATGTTTTTAGGAAATGCTCTATACAGGCACAAACACACATGTTAACAGAATATCTAGAAAACGAAAAATGACAAGTTCAAACTTGTTGCCGTTTAGATAATATCATCGCCTCAGGCACAAAGATTTCGGCAAAAATCCATCAATCCGGAAGTGCAACTTTGCGGAATTTTTTTTTCCTTTTTTTCGTCACACACACACACACACACACACACACACATACACACACATACATACACCATTTTTCGAGAAAATTGATTATTTGGCGGTTCTGGTGGAACAGTAACATTAAAGCTTTGACTAATGTACCATATCCGTATAATATATAGTTTTATCATTAACCTAATATTTTATTCACATTACAAGCATTGAAGGATTTTCAAATTAGAAGAAAATCGCTATACCGGAAGTGCGATTTTAGAGAATAGTTTTGGAATTTTCTCAAAAACGGTTGCAATTATTGGATGGTTCAAACTTATGGCTGTTTGATATATTAAGTTGTGTAGGGTGATTTGATTACGAACCTCAGTTCAGCCTATAATTTTCCACATTTCCCGACATTCCGTATAATTAATCACATGATATTACTTCATCAATAGATAAGAAATGCAATTTTCAAACCAGTTAACCACCATCTCGCTATATAGCTAGTGGAACTCAATAATGCAGTAAGGTACGATAAGCATTTAATTGGAAATCAAAAAAATGTATTAATCACTTACAACCCTAATTAAATTACTATTATTTTACAGGCCGAAATCTAACAGTATGAAACAGATTTAAATGTAGTATATACACAAAAATACACAAAAAGTTAATAGTGGCACTACATGGTCCCACCTCAAAATTTCTACAATCAGTACAAATAATTTAATACAACCATCTATAAGGTTAATGTTTTAGCAATATAAGTAATTCGTTTTTTTTTATAATAAATATAAACGAGACAAGTAAAACATATCGTTACTAAATCAAATAAGATCTTAATCTGGACATACCTTTATAACTGGTGATCAAAATCATGCACATACATTTCACAACTTGCTATAACAAGAGGTTGGTTAATCTAATTTGCTGGACATTTAAAATGTGTAATATTAAAGATTTCTTAGATATGTACAATTAAAATTTATATATTGTTATTTCAGGTTGTATAAAATTATAAAAGAAAGATACTCTTTCCCTTGAGAATGACATGTAGAGTGTCAGTATGTCGGGAAATAATGGAAACAATATCATTTTATTCAGGAAAAATAAAATTATAAAAGGCTGTAACTAAGGTTCATAATCAAATCACCCTACATAAGGTTACAATTACTTCATAAGAAACTTGGAATGCTGGTTGTATTGACAGAATATATCACTTTTACTTGAAACAGCTTTCTGCAAAAAGCAAGTTATTAAAAGAGACTTATTTTAGAGTAGCATTGGTGTCCTGTCAGTTAGTTTAAATTTAAAATTCAGAAGCTTTCTTGATTTTGACATAGAGCGCTCCACATAAGGCCGCCAAATAAGGCGTTTCATATCAGATCCCCCTCCCCCCCAAATTCTGTTAGGTTCAATATGTTGTAAGATATTAATATAAATTAAAAAAGATAAATATATATATCGTAAGTCTAATCAAGGAGGGTTTCAACAGCGTTAGTCTGGCAACTGTGTAAAAAGAGCAGATAAAGTTAGTACTGTTCCCTAGTGACAAACATCAGAAACATACCAGAAGTAACTACAACACAGTCTTCCCAATAACTATAGCAGGCGTTGGCCATTCTTGAATTATTCTCCCTATGATTTATTATTTTGTTTTTCTATTTTTTAGATGATACTTATCTACAACTAGATTTTTAAGTTATGTTTATTACTAAAATAATTTAAAAACAAGAAGCAGAAACTTGATATCACTATTTTTCTACTATTAATAACGTTAGAAGGAAATTCAGTACTCGAGCAATTACAAAATAAAACTACAAATACTAACAAGAACGTAATAACCACAGAAACAGGGTCTACTGTTAATTGGTGCCCACAACTTCCAGTTTACCTCCAAGTAAACTGGGCCGAATTTATCTTCAAAATAGTTCCCAACTTTAACTGCCACACTCAAACAGTACCTACAACTGGGCAATTTCTAACAATCTATATTTTCACATTAATTACAATTATTTATTAATTTAGCTTTATAAAAAAAAAAAAGTAAAAAGCTGGTGTGAAACACTCACACAACTTTCTCTTACTTCTGTTTTGAAGATTATAATTGACAAATGTTATAGTTTGGTACCAAATATAACGAAATTCGTCGAAAACTGAAAAAACTGTTCACTAAAACCGCACTGCCGGCTTACTAATTTTCTTAAAACTTGGAATTTTTGCCATTTATTTATTTCTAATTAATTTTGTTTGGTAATAGAACTGTATAATCAACTATGATCCCACTTTAGAGGAAGCTGTAATCCTACCCCTCTCCTAAAAGTGCCCTTAAATTTTCCCAGAGAAATGTTTTAAATAAAAGATCTTTGCATGTTTAGTTTATTTAAGAAGTTTTAAGAAAATCGTCGGAGCTATTTTTGAGAAAATCGTGAAAAAAATCATTTAGTAAAGTGTTAAAACAAACGCACTTCCGATTATCCGATTTTTCAAACTCGGAATTTCAACAACATATTTAATTCTAATTAATATTATTTAGATGACAGAATTGTATATAAGCTGAACTAGCACTTTAGATGAAAACCTACCCCCACCTCTCCCCCAGAAATGCCCTTAAATGAACTTTCCCCGGAACTTTCAAATAAAAAATGTAGCTTTTTGTATGTGTAGTTGATATATGAAGTTTAAAGAAAATCGTCGGAGCCATTTTTGAAAAAATCGCAAAAACGTAAAAAACAACAACTAGTAAAGTGGTACTTCCGGTTGAGGAATTCTGACAGATAAGCACCGTCAGATCCCATGTGGTGATACCTAAACGTAATATCAAGTTCCAACTTTCTACGGTTTTTCGTTTTTGAGCTATGCTGTTCACACACACACAGACCATTTGCTGTAAACCACATTTTTGTACTCAGGGGACCTCAAAACGGATATTTCCGGTGAAAACTCGATATCGAAAATTTTGACACGATTACAATACTTCCTCTTACTAGGAGTGAGAGAAAGTAAAAAGATGAATCATCACACGACTTTCTCTTGCTCTAATTAATACAATTTTTCATTTTTTTTTTAAATGATTGCAGAAATTGTACTTATATAACTGAGCAGCCTTAGGTAGAACACACGAGCACTATATGCCAAAACCATACATTCAATTGAAGTAGTACTCAAGAAGATAGTTTTACATTAGTGTTCCCCCAGAACTCCTACTCAAAAAATCAATTTTTCTCGGGTTAATGTTTAAGTTTTTACTTTTGTAATGGATATTTATGTTTCGAGAAAAAACTGGAGGAAAAACACTCAATATTGTCGGACTTCTGGTTGATGGCTTATGCTCGAAACTTTCGTGTCCGAAGCGTTGCCATGGTAATATATAGTGCGCTTCCCGCGCGTCTTTTCATTCACACATCCAGACGACCATTTCTCGCTAAAACATTTTATTTTATTTTTGGTACTCAGGGCACCTCAAAACACGTTTTCCCGGTTCAACCTTCAATTTGGAAAATTTGGTACGATTGCAAAATACTTGCTTTTATTTGGAGGAAGAGAAAATAAAAGTTACGAAAAAAAATTAAACGGAAAAAAAGGAACTTTTTACGAGAAACTGAATTATGTACGTTAAAAAAAGAATAAAACCAAAAAACAAACAAAAAAAAACGAATTCATTAAGCTAGATTTATAGATACAAACACAAAAATAGTCCGTGTTAGAACGGTATTATAATTTTACCTTTCTCTCTCATAGCTTTTACAATTTTGTTTTTTGTATGTGACTATTGTTTAGTTTACTCTTTGGTAAAATATAAGAGCGGTGAATAAAGCAAAGGCGTTTAAAAAAGAGTTGGCCTGGAAAATAAAAAAGATTTTTTAAAAAAATGTTTAAATTCAGTTTCACAGAAAGCCGACGACCACTACAGAGCTAAGAGAAAAATCAGGAGGAAAGGGTTTGTGTCATAAATCGAGGTAACTTCCTACATCCTGAACTTCTTCCACTCTCTCATTCCCTGGTGTGGTTGTGGTATAGACTAACAGGAGAGGAAAGCGGCAACGTGCAAGGGAGGCAGGTTCGAGAGCGAGTGACCGGTTGTGTTAGAATCTTCTTTTTAGGTCAACTGTATGTATGGGATGGGAAGTGTGCGTGTGTGTGTGTGTGTGCGTGACTATTGCGCGTCCACTTATAAGTATACGTTTTGTTTGCCTACCGGTCTGTATATCAAAGAGAGTGAAAATTTCATTTCCTGCTGCATCGAGCCTAACGCTAAAGCTCCAGTAGAGAGAGAGAGAGAGAGAGAGAATTGTACACTTCATGTATTAGACGGACCTGGTTTTAAACGGTTTTAATCTATGAGTGAAATCTTGCCAGACCCATTTTTTCCCTTCTTACTCCCACATACCCTTCTTCTCAAACTTTATATATATAGTGGCTTCGATCACCTTATTTTTTTCTTTTAGAAAAAAATATTAAAAGACTCAGAGTTTTCTCTTTACTTTCTCTAAGTAATAGTCAGAGAAAGTATTGCGATCGTGCCAGATTTTCGAACACGAGAGTTTCATCGGAAATACCAATATATTTTTGAGGTTTCCTAAATATGAACAAAAAATTTTTTTACCGGATTGTGTGCATTTGTGTGTGTCTCGTTGAAAGGCTCAAACTTGATTTCTGTTTAGTTACTATTACCGCATCCGACCAAAAATCTGTCAAACCGGAAGTGCAATTTTGCTCAATGGTTTTTTTTTTTCACTTTTTTCGCAAAAAACAGCAGAAAAGGTTTTCTTTAAACTTAGTATACTACAGTTATTGTGGTTGGTACCGCAGAGTTAAAAAGCATCAGAGATATTTTCCGTTATAGCACGGCTTCAGGTGGGTTTAGTAGGTTTTGGGTGGGGAGATAACAATAATAAACTTCCCCTAAAATACCACTTCGGTAAAATGCATGGTTCTCGCACCTATATAATATTCATGTACATTAGAAGAATTGCCAGAATTCCATTGAAGATAATTGGAAAGCCGTATTTCCATACACTTAATTGAATAGGTATTTCAGTTTTTTTGGAATTATCTCGAACATTATTATAACGATCACTTCCGAGAAAACATTAGGCCGAAAAAAAATTATTTTGCAGGAGTTTGGGTTGAGGAGGCTGTCAGTGTGTTTAAATTTATATTGCCGCTAGAAGCTTAGTTACTTATGGCATAAAGCGCCCATATTGTCCACTCAAGTATAGCCTTTAGCTTCAACTTTTAATTAATAGTCATCCCAGCTAAAGATAATCTGTTAATTATTTTCTATTAATTTACAGTATTATTATTATTGCCAACCTCGGGTGGGCCATATCCCGGCACTGCAGCCAACAGAGGCTTATTGTGCCATCCCCGATAGTTCCTAGTATACAAACCCTCCCTCTTTAAGAAGTTTGAGGGCCTTCACCAGCAGGTCATTTTTAGCTAGTATCTCCCCTCAGGTCGCAACGTACCAAAGGTCTCATACCTCAATCTAATTATTGCTACGCAATCAAAGAACAGGTGGGGCGCCGTTTCCTCCTCTTCCTGACATTGTCTGCACAAGGGTTCCGCTCTAATGAGCCCTACCTTGTACAGATGTTTCCTGAACCTACCATGACCTGTAAGTAGTCCCTCGCCAGACAAATCTGACTCCTACTCAGACTAAGAGTCATTTGGGTCCTTCGTTTACACAATCCTGGCATCATCCTTTTACTGTGTATGATACCCGGGCTCCCCCTCCAGAGCTCTTCATGCTTGCTGCGACACCACTCTCTAATCGCTGCACGAATCGCTCCGCCAGTTACCCCCAGGACCGGCTCTGGACCAATGAACAGAGTACTTGTCCCGGTCCTGGCCAGCTGATCAGCTGTCTCATTACCCTCAATCCCTGCATGTCCAAGCACCCATAGCAGCTGTACCTTGTTGTGCCTAGAGAGTCTCACCAATGCCTCACGACATTCCTTCACTAGGGATGAGGCAGTTCTGTAAGCCTCTAGGGCTTTCAATGCGGCCTGACTGTCCGAGGCAATGCGTATGACCTTGCCCCTTGAGGCTCTACGCAGGTTCTCCTCGGTACAGACCTTAATGGCAAAAACTCCAGCCTGGAATATAGTGGAATACCTGCCCAAGGCCTCTCAATAAGTACTACGGGCTCATTCCATACACTCCTGCTCTAGTTCTGCAATTCATCCTAGAACCCATCTGTGAACCACAGAGGTCCTGTCCGGTAGCGTTTTTCCTACCCCTTGGACCATTTCGCCCTAGAGCCTAGGGTCACCCGAAATGGAACCTCGAAGTTATATGTTGGACAGATGCTATCCTGGGCCATGCCCAACTCCGGGACCGGGTTGACCTTTAGCAATATGTCCAAGTGTTTGGCTAAGGAGCCTCTCTGCCTCCAAAGACCATTGTTGGCAGTCTGTGGGCACTGGCCCTCGCCTCCGCTTGCACTAAAAGGTGCAGCGGTGCCAAGCCCAGCAGCACCTCCAGCGTACTGTCGGAGCACTTTTGAAAGCACCCGTAATAAGAAGGCACGCCAGCCTCTGTACTCCAATGAGGAACTTCTTGGCTGCTCCGTTTTATCACATGGGTCATCGCTGGAGTTAACCTCCATGACTTCCCACAGGCCCGTGTAGCACAGAATAGCGATTTCTTAGCTTTCTGCACTATATATTCTAGATGTGCGTTTCATATGAGCTTAGTATCCAGGATAACTCCCAGATACTTCACTCTGTCCGCCACATCCAGTATCCTCCCGAAGTAGGATAGTGTCTTATATACCTCAATGTCCCTTCTCCTGGTAAATGGTACGAGAATGGTTTTCTGTGGATTTACCCCAAGGTCCACTCTGCTGTACCATCGTGCTATGCGCCTAAGCGCCTCTTGTAGGAGCTCCCCGACTATGGGTCCGTGCTTGCCTCTGGCTACCACCACTATATCATCGGCGTAGCCCAGCACGGAACATCCAGTGCCACTGTGCTCTTATTTACAGTAAGAGGAAGTCATGTGAATGTTTCAAGCCAGATTTTTTCTATTTCACTAAATAAATAATTTCTGGTATTTTATCCGTCGTAGCATGCATGTACCTTTTGTTCCTGACAGGTTTCTGATTTCCATCCATCGTCAGAGCAAATTCACCAAATTCGTGTAGAGCGTCCACTTCAACGCATTGTTTCTGTTACCCTTTCGTTTGTTCGTTTGTTGGTTGTATATATGTGCGAGAGTTTATAAGTTTATATGTGTATGTGTTTAATCACCAAACACATGACAATAACCTTCCGCATATACAACCACAAACTAACAC
The DNA here is from genome assembly GCA_011037195.1 of Triatoma infestans. Taxonomy (NCBI): domain Eukaryota; kingdom Metazoa; phylum Arthropoda; class Insecta; order Hemiptera; family Reduviidae; genus Triatoma; species Triatoma infestans. The sequence goes on along the minus strand of JAAEAF010002429.1, from coordinate 9,678 downwards.
GTGTGAGTGTAACAGAAACATGCGTTGAAGTGAACTCTCTGCACGAACTTGGTGAAATCGGAAACCGGTCCGGAACAAAAGGAATATGCATGCTACTACGGATAAGATATCAGATGTTATGTAGTATTGCGGACCCATCCACATATTCAAAAAGTAAATAATTGTTCTATAATTTATAGACTTTATTTCTCTAAATAATGTTATTAATGTTTTACTGGATAGTAATCCTATACAAATTATTGGATTGTAATCCTAGACTAATAACATTTATTCTAGCATTGATTAATCAGCTGCTATTTTAAAATGTTGACAGGGATGCCATTTATTATAATACTGAAAGTATCGCTATTTTTTTATAGTATTTCTTAATTCATTGATAAATGTTGTGGACAATATATAATATGAAAATTATTCTGTGAAAACTTATAGAGAATTAGTTTATGAATAAATGTATTACGTCAAATGTTTTAGTTATGCATCATCACCATCAAAGTTGGGCTAATAACCTGTCATCTGGAATTCTACCTTCCTGAGAAGGTTTTACTTTTGCTTCTACTTCTCTGTGTTCTATTTCTCTTACCAAAGTGATCTTTTCTAGCCAGATTTTCTCTTCCTTAAAACCAAAAAAAAAAACTTTTTCTTTGCTTGTACCAAGATACATTAGGGTAACCTCACCCATCTTAGTGTGAGGGGTTAAAACACGCTCATGCATCAACCACTGCCTCCTTCACCCACTACTCTTCTGCTGGTACTTCTACTCCTTCAAATATGAATTATGTATCCCTTCTACTATTCCTGGGTTATACTAGTAGCATTATAACATTGCTCCTCCTATCTCAGTCAGTGCATCTCCCTCTCGCCGGCAAGCTATAAGCTTCCGCTCGTCCGCAATGTAACTACTGCTGTATTTTCTCAACCGGTTTGGTAATAAATAATATGGTTCTCAGTAGGAAAAGTTTCTCATCCCTAAAGTGAGAAAAAAAGATTAGAAGTGGAGGAGCCATACTTTGGTTTTCTTTCTAAGATGAGAGGCTGTACATCAGCTCATCCCAGGTTTTCTGGGGATGAGTGAGTACTATGTTCGTCAAATAAAAAAAAAAAATAAGTAGGGTGCCAAGGAATGCTAAAAAGTTGTGTTTGCTAGCTTTTCATCCATTTGACGTGAAGAGGAACTTGACGTACTTACTCATGAATTACTAACATTTAAGGATATATCATCAACACAATGGAATTATATAAAATGGAATTAACTTAACTTAAACTTTCATTTGATAAATGTGGATTAGTATTTTTCACCTATTTGTCACCTCCATACACATATCAATGCAGCGTGTGATTAATCAAAATGCTATTTGCTAAACCTTGAGTTTGTTTATCATCAGATAACTTATAGAATCAGCGGTTCTTAACCATTTTACAAGTTGGCATCTCCATTGAATCTCAAAATATTCCTTTCAACCCAACGTAAAATATGGTCCAAATAACTGCTGCTGTAAGAGATAGTATTGTGATATTGGCAAAGTTTTGGAAAAGAGTTTTAATCGGGAATACATGTTTGAAGTTTTCTCAGCATGTTAAAAGAAAAGAGTTTTTTTTGGGGATAGTTTTATCCTTTATATATATATATATGTGGTTATGCTAAATTATAAATTTAAAACAAACTATAGATTGATCGGAATTGTATGATTTTTGTGAGTTCTTTCTGTCGTTCACACCTGATAATTTACTTTTATTTATAATTTAAATAAAATAAGCAAATCTGATAAAACAAAATTAGTTATTTATTTGACAAAAAAGGTAAAAACACTTTTACACCTAATGCGAGCGTGGCAATTAAACTACAATTACAAATTATGTTTCTAGGAACCTCTACAGCTCATTGTCGGATGATGGACAGTGTTGTCTTTAACAGGAGAACAATGTCCGAAGGCTGGCATTGCACTAAGAAGGCTCAGAGTGCCAAGGACCTTAGATGTTGACGCGCCTTTAATTAAAAAACAAAAAAATATATTTTTTTTTCCTGGAACAGCTAAGACGATTTAAAAAAAGTAACAATATAAAAAAATATGTTAAGATCTGATATAAAAACCACTCACTCGAACTTCTCTTATTCTAATTAAGACAATTTAATCAAGAAATTTTCTTTAGAACTGCAATGTTTACAATATAGTCAGTGTTTACAATGATAGATAGTGACTAAACTAAGAAAGTTTGACGCAAATTACTAACTGACAGACCTCCAACACCCCAATAAAATCAATTTCAGTGGAAACTCGTTTCAAATAAAAGCGAAAAGAAACTTTAAAGGAAATCATTGTAATTGTTTTCGAGAAAATCGTAAATAACTGAAAATAAAATTCATTAAAATAACATATTTGGGTAATAAGTTTTTCACTGCTGGAAAACCTTCGTGTCAGATGCGGTTGTTGTACCTGAACGGAATACATATTATATTTCCGGCGAAATCTCAATTTTGAAAATTTGACATGAATACAATGATTATTACAATACTTCCTATTATTAAGAAAATTTATATTATGTTTTCCGATATTTAATTTATTGTGAAATTAAAACAAATGTTTAATTATTAAAACTACTTAGTTTACTTCAAGATTGTTAATAAAGTTTATTAATTTTTTTTAAATTGAAAAGTGACAACCTTGTTTTTCACATTAATCTCTAGAAATTGAAAATACAAGTTTAGTTACTAATTTTAGTGAAATAAATGTCACATTAATTAATTGTTGCTGGGAAAATAAATAAATTATATACATGTCCGATACTGAACGTCTGTTAAAAGCAATTTTATTAAATTTAATTAATTGGCTAAATAAAATATTGTTTTTTTTTTTTAAGAAAATAATACAGAATCAAAATTAAATATCAAAGAAAAAAGTTCGACCCTAAAGATATTTAATTAAGAAATGAGAAATTAATTTGAAAACTTTCCAAATATTGAAATTGTTTCCATCAACGGTAAAGGCTATAAGAAAAATGTTTTCACTTTTATTAGTATTTCCTATTTCTTTGATGATGAGATGCCTTTAATGATTGATTTTATAATAAATTAAGAAAATTAATTAAATATCGCTTTTTGTGTGCGTGAAATTCAAAGAAATAATAAATTTTTATTATTGAATGGTCTAAACTAGTTTTGTAATACTTTCACTCGCTGGTAAAAGTTTTAAGAAATATTAATAAATCTTCATTTAAGTAAATATCCTTTTACTGTTATTATTACTAAAGTAAACTAAGCGTAGCCAGAAGCTTCAGTGGAACTGACAACTGTTAGTAAATCTTCAGAAACAATATGTTTCATGGGGTGTAAAATGACTTAATTTCCAAGTAACAAGTTAATTCAGATCCTCTGTTAAAAGGTTTACTTTTATATAGCTAGACACGTCACAGTTAATTAACAGTAAACTTTACAAATAATTGTTGCTATTAAGGTTCTAAGATATATATTCTGTGTAGCATTATCAGAATAAGTGCAATAAAACTTCCAGTAATTTTATATTTCAAAGTAAAATTATCCTTAAGAATTATTAAATTATAATTAGTATTGATCTCACAATCAGAGGTCCTAATTATTATGACCCCTTTCGCGTCCGTAGGTTTACATCTATGAACCAGAATTATGCCTGGCTAATTCGAATCGTGGCTGAAGCTTACAATTGTAATTCTGATTATTGACAAGGTTTTTTTTTTATATAATTTCTATCTTTAGTTCTTGGTTTGTTATTGTAAAATCTTATTACAATTTACTTAATTATTATTGAAATTTTTCTTCAAACTAGATATTGAGTTATCCAGTGAAAACAAAAGTTTCGAAAATCCGGTACAATTGCAATACTTCCTGTTATTCGAAGTGAGAGAGTCGCAATACAAATCAGTGCAACCCTAGTCATGACGTACAATAAGAATTGCGGCAGTAAATTGCATAAAAAAATAAATAAAAACGAAAAGAACATTTCCCTGCCTTCTTCTTATGGTTTTTCTCGCTCTGCACCACAGTTTATATCTGAAACAGTTAACATAATTTTCTAATGTTAATGTCAAGTGAAACTGTAAAATTACTGCAATGGACAGAAATGAGGTCAAGAAGTGCATAAAAATGCAGTGTTATCTACGAGGGTTGCCCATTTAGCATATAATATGCAAGGCAAGCAATTTTTTTTTTTAAATTATGACCGTTATACTATACATTTGTACAGTACAGTATTGCTGGCTGAGTATAAGCAAGATGTATGCTAATATCTTGTAACTTGTATATCTCTAATGTCTGTCTGCCTCCTGCAGTGGCTCTTGAAAAAATTTTTTCCATTAGTGTTCCCTTTTTGGCGGCCGGGTGGAGGGTGAACTTCATAGTTACATTTTAATATACTGTTAGATTATGTTTTTACTTCCTGTTATCCCTGGTAAGAGGAAGTATTGCGATCGTATCAAATTTTTTCCAGAAATTTTTGACGTAACCCTGAGAGTTCGAAAAAGTGACTTTTAGAAATGTGGTCTGTAATGTGTGTCTGTCAGTGGGAAAAGCGCAGAAAGTTGAACATTGATAATTCGTTTTAAGTTCTATTTAGGGTGCACTCAGATAAGATTTTGGTAAAAATCGCTTGCGCAGGCGTGCCAATTTATTGAATTTTTTTTTTTCAAAACTCTTAGGAATACGTGTGAATTCGTTAAGGATTGTTTTTTGAAAAACGACAATTTGGCGTAATATAAAAAAAAGTTTTCTAAGGACCTCAATGATGTTACCTAGCCAATTGCATTAGTAAAGGATTTATAGTAATCAGAATAGAAGATAATAGAATGTAATTATACCCATTGTATAATATCCATTTTTATAATTGAAACTTGAATTGTTTGCTCTTTAGGTTATAATTCTTCGGTATAATAATGGTTTTTATTATTCAAGGATGTATCATTAATGACATAGTCTGATATTAAATATCTCTTTCTTTCTTACATTTCCATTTTGTAATATTAAGGTAAAGTGAAAGAAAAGAAGTAAGTGTAACCTGCCTCCCCTCTACTCCCTGCTGCCGCCCACTTCACTCTACCTGCAACTTATTCGAGAGGGTAGATAGAATTTTTTTTTTACTTTTCTTTCCAGAGGTATTATATTAAAAAAGATGTTGGTTAAAGAGGTAGAATCTGTCTACAGAGAGTGAGAGAGTGCGGAAGAGAGAGAGAGTATTGTTGAGAACAGGAACCCCCACCCCACCCCGATGATACCGGCGGTAAAGTGAGGTAGTATTGCTTGTTGTGTACCGGGGTGGGGACGACGAACATCGTCATCACACAGGAAAGTACAGGATATAACAAGAGAAAGGAGACATCTGCGTTTTCTATTAACGGCAGCAAATTGGATTCAAGGATTGAATCCTGTACTACTATATCCCCGTCATCCCCTCTCTATGACAGTGTACAGCGCAAATCCCCCCCTCTACTCCGACTCACTCACTCACTCACATTCACTTAACCTATCTATATATCTCTTTCTAATCATCACTCTCTCTCAGACTATTTGAATATATTTCATTCAGATTTTCTTGCAAGTTACAAGATTGTTTAGGTAGGCGGAACAAGAAAATCTAAACCAGGTTTTTTTATTTGTTTTTTTTTTTTACTATAAGTTGTTGTTTAAATTTATTTCAGGTCATATATAATGTACATTTAGGGCAAATGGAGTAGATAACGATTTCAAAATCCCATGTGTGATGTATTTTTATTTAAAAATTAATAATCTCGTGTGAAACACTTTTAAGACGACTTTCTCTTATATAAAAATTAATATATTAATTAATTAATATATTAATTAATTAATATATAAAATCATAATTTTATTTAAACTCAAATTTTACTTATTTGTCTCAACCGAAAAAATAGAGGTGTTGGGGTAAGTATAACCTACACTAATCTTGGTAGGTAGAGAGGTGGTGGGGATAAGTAGTAACCTACACTAATCTTGGTAGGTAGAGAGGTGGTGGGGATAAGTAGTAACCTACACTAATCTTGGTAGGTAGAGAGGTGGTGGGGATAAGTAGTAACCTACACTAATCTTGGTAGGTAGCGAGGTGGTGGGGATAAGTAGTAACCTACACTAATCTTGGTAGGTAGAGAGGTGATGATTATAGTAGAGCCCAGTAAATACAGCCCTGAAAACACTGAACCAACTCCAGATAAAATTTGAAATTAACGCCACAATTTCCGCACAACTATCCGAAATAATCTTCTTTTTTTGTAGAAAAATATTTCAAATAAAAGTAATAGTGAAGTTATCTGTGCAGTTAGCATACCAAGTTTAAAGGAAATTGTTAGAGCTGTTTTTCGAGAAAATTCCAAAAAAACTCAAACACTTGAATCTATAAAGTGTTGCATTTCTGGTAAACCAACTTTCTTCAATATCTATCAATGTTTCCTATATATATTGATATTATGTAGGTGGTAAAGCCCTATATTATATTGAAATGGTACTTTGAGGAAAAGCATAAGGCTGGTTAGTTATCAGAAGTTGGAGGAAGATTCCCAAGAACGCATCCTGAGATTCCTTAGAGATCTTAATCCTGGAAAAGGTGTTGTAGATGAGTAGATTCATGGTACCAGTGGAATGACACAATAGACCTCTTCTGGTCGCACTGCATTGTACTCACCTAAATTATCCCTAACCCCCTTCTTTTTTTTTTAATGACCAACCCAATTAAACTTTGTAAACGTTTTAATTTTTTAAAAAATTTGTATATTAAATTGTACCAATTGGAAAAAGAAAAGTCGTGTGAGGGTTTCGTGTACTGCCAAAATTCCATTTTTGAAGATAAATGGCTGACCGGAAGTACGTGAATTTTACCTCTTTTTTTCAGTTTAACAATTCTATTCGAAACTATTTTTATTCAGAGAAAATTGTTTTTAAAAGAATTATGAGGAAGCTGGGATGTCAGGTTTCACTCAAAAGAGTCGTTTTATTCTGTTTAGGATGTCACACATACATTAGTTTGAAGTCACATAGTAAGAAGCCCAAGTTTGAAAACAAAATTCAATTACAACTTTGTCAACTGTTGTGAGGGTATGTCGTGGAAATGTTTCGTATTTATTTTTAATTTTATTATTTTTCAGTGAATATCAATTTTTAATATTTTTAAAATAAAAATAATAATAGTAATAACTATAGTTTGTAGAATTAGTTGCGCAAATTTGTACAACTCTTCAAATGGATGAAAAAAAATATATATACTTGCAAGGATATACACACAATAACAAGTATTGCTCGGGAAGTATATTGGTTAAAAAAATAAAAACTGTGTACCATATTGGACAATTTCCTGTTAGAGAGAGCTACATACGTACACAGAGACCTTTGAAACGGTCGGTTTGAAGTGGAGATTGTGTGTAAAGAGAGAAGTTGTAAAGTGGAAAGGCAGAGTGTGGAAAATGCTTCTTCTTTTTTATTTTATTTTTATTTTGAAACCTCATTGGTAGAAAAGTATAAAAGTTTTTGAAACTCTAGATTTGGAATGTACTGGAGAGAACTTGAAAGCGCTTCAATATAAAAATCACTTCAAACAAGTTGGTATATCTACCCCGTACCACTTTCTCTTCTACAGTTTTCTATAGTTGTTCAGCTTGTCTGCGCTTCTTTTCTAATGTCCTAAACTTTCATAAAGCCCACACTAATGTCGCTAAGGTTCTTTTTATTTCACTTATTTAATTGAACCATAAGTTTGCTGGTGATTAGTCTTTTTTTTTTTAGATATTATAAAATGAACTAAATAAAACATTACAAGAAACCAAGCAAACAAACGAAAGCTCTTCTCAAAATTAGAGAAGCATTTTTTCTTTTATTTTCTCTAACTACTGTAAGAAGAGGAAGTATTTTAATTGTGTCAAATTTATGATATCTAGTTTTCACCGGAAATACATGTATTGAGGTCACCTGAGCCTGAGAATGTGTTTAGAAAATGGTTTGTGAGTCCGTGCGTACCTCAAAAAAAAAAATGAAACATAAAAAACGGAGTAAGTTCAATATTTGCATCCGGTTTGAGTATCACCATGGAAATTATCGTCAGAAATTTATTTGTCAAAATTCCTTAACCAAATTATTGAATGAATTTTTCGGTTTTCTGCGTTTTTTTTTTTTTAAATAACTTCAACGATTTTCTTTAAACTTCGTATACCATCTACACTCATAAATACCTTTATTTGGAACATTTTCCCGGGAAAATGGAGAGATGCGGAGAATGTTGGCCCTTCACGGAACAGAAAGTAGCTGAGAAGATTCAGGTACTAGTAGTAGAGTTGGGAGAGCTCCATACCTCTGAGCAGTAAACCCGAGCTGCCAAACTCTGTCAAAAACTTCAACCATGTCTGAGGAACGCTCCGAAACATTATTAACCGGAGATAGAGATGACGTTTCTTGCCCGATGACATTGCTGTACTATTAAATATATACGTAGTCATTTTTCGGTTGGCATATTTGCCCTGAAACATTCATGTCGGATATGTAGAGATATTTAACTGGAATATAAATGTTTTGAGGTTTATGTAATTTTTTCATTTTTTTTTCGAAAATTTGGTACAATCACAATAGTTGCTATCAGGGCAGTAAATAATGTACCAGAATATTCCAAGTTAATATTCTCATTGTGAATGCGGTAAACATAATTGAATTTTTAAACGAAGGTTTCTAAAAATGAACCATTTATAGACTGTTCATTAATTTTATATATGTATACAAGGATTTTTTTCATTAGTTTTCCTTCAAAGGATATTTAAGTCTTGTCAAAAAAAAAAAAAAAAAAGGATTATGTTTTAGTCACTTTTTAAAAGAAAGATAATAGATGATAAACGAGGTAGTCAACCGATTTATTACGCTTAAACTGACGTTTGGCCAGCTGTAGATACAATTTTATTGGGTTCAAGGAAGAGTAAAGGAACAAAAAAATTACGAGACAAGGAAGGATGTTTTTCCTTCTTTTTTTTTTTTTAAAAAAAAAGTAGAAGATGAAGAAGCAGTAGAAGGAGGAGAAATTAATTTCCGTGAAGAGGGTGAAAGAATAAGAGGATGGGAGTGAAGCGATAAACCGGGTGGCATTTTTACCGGGTAGGGAACCGAAAGAGGGTAGTGGAAAGGTAATTAGGACAAAAGGAGTTCAGTATGACGTTGTAGTTTGCTGTTACCCGGCCAGTAATACTTTTACCCAATCCATAGCCAGGCCTGTAACCGGGTTGTAATCCTGACAAATTACAATATTAGTGTTAGGTACATCAATTTAGGTAGTACAATGGCTACTAGTATTATTTTCTACTGGAATTAACTAAAAAAGTGTTGGCATAATTAGAAAGAAAATATTGTCAGGGGAACAATTAATTTATTTTTCACTGTAGACTGTACAAACTTTTTCTTTTTATGATGTTAAACATTGCTTTCCCACTTAAGTGGTCATTGAAATATTGTTGCAATATTTTTACTTTCACTTACACAAGTGTAAACAGCGATTGTATAAAATTTAGAAATTAAACAAACATTCACCGGAAATAAATGTTTTGAGATTCTTACTGAATATGAAAAAAATTATTTTAAGCGAATGGTCTTTATATGTGATCAAAATTCTCAAAAAGTGAAAAATTGCAGTGACCTTCCAACTTGCCGTTCCGTTTAGATACAACCACGTCATCTGG